>VWZZ01000194.1:185624-224222 GCA_013399095.1 Psophia crepitans
AAGCCTGTTCTTTGGAAGATGTAATAAGAGCCTTGAAATGTAAATCTCTTATGGCTTTTACTCTCAGAGGGGACATCAAGGACATCAGGACTTAAACTTGGTGAAGTTTACCAAGCTGAGTTTTGGCTGTCCTGACACTGAACTGCAAGCGCCACACTGCACAGGCCACTGTCACTGCTCAGGAATCGTTCTCTACCTGGCTGCTTCCTTAACAGTGTCGGTAAAAGGGCCATTTAGCAGTAATAATAACAATTGTTATATTAGGACATCTGTGCTCTACAAACAGCATCCAGAATGACCTGCCTTACAGAGCTCACTAGCCTTCCTTTGAAACAGAAAATTTTCCTGTCACTACCAACCTGGGCTCATTTGGAATTGGCTGTCTGCTTTTATGTGTGACCTATTCTTCTGTAAAAGTCTGGAAAATACAGGTTAGTACACTGCCTAATTGATATTGTGCCAAATTTTGCTTGTTGTATTTTGTATTCAGGTTCCATCCTCTGATTTAAATTTTATAATCTGTTCTCTCCCCCCTTCTTTTTTTTTTTTTTTTTTAATAAAAAGGATTTCCAGAAAAAGATTAGGTTTTATTTTTGCCACAGCACTTGGTTTTCAAGAATTCTGTCACTGGAAATTTGTGAGGATTATCTTGATCTGTAAAAGATTCGCCCTTCTTTCATTCATACCCTGGGCACGTACTAACAAGTCAAGGTATTTAATGAATGTCAGAGAACAAATCTCAGCAGTATGCTGATAGAGTACTGACATACAGTGGTGACATCTGTTATCTTCTGGGCCAAACTGATGTGCCATCTGATTATGCATGCCATCCTATACCAACTCAACTTACACTGAAGACAATGGCAACAGAAAATTTTAACACTCATGATCTCATGAGAAAGTGAACCTGCCATTTCACAACAAAGTAAAGCACCAACAAGTATTTGCAGTGCCCTAGCTATAAACCTACAAATTCTTTTCAACAGATATGATTAATTTGCTGCTTTTGTGGTATTGCCAACCCCTCACACTTTCAAAAGTCATGAGTCAATCCCCAAAAGCTCATCAGAAAGGCTTAAAAGGTTTTTCTCTCTCTCTTTTTATATATAAATGTGTGTATATATATATAAACACACATAGGGATTACTATTTGCCTTTGGGATATCGGATCTCGAGGACTGAGGATTCATTTTCCAATTTTCCAACTTTTTGCTGCAACTAAATAAACTTAAGCAGCTACTTTTAATAAGCAGAGGCAAATATAACATGAAAAATTACATTCAGAAACTAACTCATCTTTAAAATAGAAAACAGTTATGTTTTGTAGTACAACATGATTTGGCAAAACCAATAACAACACAATACAATTAAAATTTTTGAACTTTGAGACAACATTTCTGATGGCAGTTTCTAAGGGACAGCTTCAGAAGTTCTGGTGTTCAGCGACAAGGTCACAGCTGAGATCAGGTTCCTTCACACAGGATATGAAACTGCCCAGCCAGTCAGGAATTACACTTTAAACCTAGTGGATTATAATTATAGTCCGCACGTTTCCCATTTAAAAGATAACGATTCTTAGACAACAAGAATTAAACATAAATAACGGACAAACTCGAATAATGGACCAGCGGGGATCACTGTGAATTAAGTAACACATGTACGTTTCTTTCATTCTCTTTACAAAGGCTAGGATGACCAGTTTGCTTGGTCTAAACAAAGACCATTCTAATGAAAGGGCATCGATCATCTTTATTATTAAATTACTAAGTTAAAAGCCTCCAGAAGCCTCAGAGAATGAGTTTGGATTTATCATCATAACTTGTTCAAGAAGATTCTACCCTCAACAAAGCAGTAATCAGACTGGAAACTTCCTAAATTCTGACGCTCTGGAGATAATGAAACACTTTCTCATTTTGCCTATAAAAAAATATAGTACTGGAATTGTTTTCTAAAGAAAATTTCTTATAATTTTAAAATTTTCCAGTAAACCAACGTATGAATAACCAAAAGAGTTAATGTAATCCTCAAGCCATGTACCCCTGAAGTCAAGGGATGCCTTTACTGATTTCAGTCATGTCCCAAGTGCTGTTGGACAGAGAGCACTCAGGATGACCACACACCAGTTCCTCAAGCATTTGTACAGATAGACCTGTCACAGTGGGCACTTGATTTGAGTGGATAATTCTTCCAAGAAAGGACATTACAATTTTTCAGTGGGTTCTTGCATCATCAACGAAAGATGCTTACAATTGCAGGTATCCAAGCTACAATCACTAACCTCTGTGAAATGGCCAAAATTACTGTTCTACCTACGCTGAAAGGAGACTTCAGTCACCCTCTGAGCTCTGCACAAAGCAAAGGCAGAACTAGAAGTTGGCACCTCTGTTTCACAAGACTTTAGTGCACTTCCCAGTGGAAATGAGCTTCCAAAGGACACACTGGGAAGTAAATTGTATTTAAATGAATTAGTGGTTTGAACATACTTTTCACACTTGGTAAAGTGCAATAAATGCCTTGTTGATTCTACGTTTCGGTAGTAAAAAGGTGTTAACTCTGTACAAGTGCCAATTCTGCTCGTGGAATTTACACTTTGAACACAGCTTAACTTTGAGTTCCCCAGTTTGAGCAAGCCATCAGATAACTTTGGATTTTTAAGGTATTGTGTGCTCTTATCCCCTCCTAACGTGACATAGTCTCCCTTTTCAGCGGGCACTGAGAGTATTCAGCATCCTTTCCAGATTCATCTGGCATCTCACAAACCCAAGAAGATATCGTTCAAATTCCTGTAGTTCAGCATAGCAGCAACCAGCCACTACCTTCCCTGTCCCCATCTGCAGCAACATATTGATACTGACACTCTGAAAAGTAATTCAGGTGCTGCTTTTGCTTCTTTTTTTTCCTTCCATGGGTGTCTTTAATGCATTTCATTTTTCTTAGGGCCAAAGAGCTTTCATTTACAGAGCCGCATTTGCACAGGAGATACAGGGATTTCCTACACCCATTGCGTCTAATAGCAATTCTGGCACTAGAGCATGCAACTCCCACATTACTACTATATTTGTCTAAAACAAGCACAGGCAGATCATAGAGACAACAAATTGTGATAATAGAACCTTATGAATGTGCAATACAGCTTCCAAGTATTTGGAAATGCTCTCCGACAGCATCTCTGCAACTGTGCCAGAAATGTTGCTTTTTAGACTGACGGGCTCGATCCTCCATGCCGAATTCTGCAGTGTCATATACATCTGAAGAAAAGGGGAACAGAGAAATTTAAACAACTGACCCAATTAGAAAAATCACCATTACTAACAGGGAACAGCACTGTGAGTCTCAAAGAGGAACACCACGGGTCCCTTTGCAGCACAGGCACATCAGAGAAAGAACTTTCCATAAAAAGACAAGAAGTAGGGGAAACAAATAGCCAACTACTATCTAGTAAATCTGTGTACATAAGTAGTATTCCCCTAGAACATTAATTACATATGCATGCTTTCCCTTTTTATTTAAAACCAAAAAAAGTGTTTAAAAAAATCACAAAACTGCCATCAGTCTGCAGTAACTTTTGTTCACTACTATATGGGACTACATACAGGAACTCGCCTAGAAATAACGGGCTCTGTGACTGTAAAGAGTTGATTAGTCCCTTAATTCTTCCTTGATCAGAATAGAATGACGAATTTGCTGCTGTGTTTTTGTGTTTGCTAGTGAAATCACTAGATTTATACATTGACACACCACAGATTCATATTTTGAATTTTGACGTATCAGAATAGATGAAACCACGAGCCAACTCCATCAGCAGCAGACTCAATGCAGGTTGACTGGCCCTTGATTTCTGGTTCACGGTTGGACTCTCTCCGGTCTCAAAATACAAAACTGTTTTCCTGCACCTGGGGCATTCAGAACATTTTTTACTTGTCCTTTAATATGAGTTCACCTTCTGCTACTGCCTTTTCCAATACCAGTAAAGTCTCTTACATTTGACCAGATAATTTTTTCAAAAGGAATTTTGAAAGTATTGCCCCTTGACCAAATCTAGCTGGAAGTAAGGTCAGTACTAGAGACTGGTGGGAGCATCTCACTAGTTCCTTAGAAAACAAGCCACAAAAGATAAACATTGAAGAAGTGAGGGAAATGATAACAAAAAGTCTCTTTTCAGCTACTAAACCTAACAGGCTATATACAGTTTAATTCCTTACTCTGTTTTTGGTTTTGAGCATATGCTGTTGTAATCATCAAGTAAAAACAGGGTTTAGGTATGCAAGATAAGTTTGTGGATAATGTGAAAGAAAAAAAAATGTTGAGGCATACTATACCTTGAGTATTTACATTCCTGTTTTTATAATTATCTTAATTAAAGAGTAATTATTTCTGTTACAGATAGGCTTATCTCTAACATGAAACTACCTGTCTACCATAAAAAAAATTAAAAACATCAAAATTGCATTTTTTACTGTCTTTAATATCTGTTCTGTACTGTACATGCTGTCTTCAGCACAAGGAAAATATATTGTTATACTCACTTGGCATTCACGGTTTGTAAAAAGCAGTCAGGTTGCTAATAATGGCAGTAGGATTTCCAGAATCACAGAATTAGCTGGCTAACAAAAATATGCTTTCACTTTATGTGAAATAAAAGACAAACCCAGAAACTGCTAACACAGGGTTAGTCATGAAAATTTAAGACTAGCCAACAGTAGAATGCGGACTCAGTCAAAACCATGTGAGCGTCCTTCTGGTGACTGTCACTGCTGCTGCTTGTGCCTGGGGAGCACCCAGGCAGAGAAGACCTCAGGCCTTCACCTGGCCGATCCTGGAACGAGGAGCCAGGTGCAGGCAGTCCTGGTGTTTCTGCAGCTGATTTGAGATATCAAGCAAACATATCATCAAATTATCTTTTTGGCTGGCATCTGCGCTCCAGATTCCCTTTACAAGACAGAACCGGATCTCATAAGACCCCTTTCTAAGAGCTGTCCTTGTATTTGTAGATAATCAAAACCAGGCAAGTAACACACAGGAGACATATAGGATATGAATTTTCACCAGGAATGACCTGTCTTCCAGCCACTTGACACCTCACCTGCATTAAAACCCAGATCAAAGTGGCACAAAATAGTGGAACTATCTCATGGAACTTACTAGGTTACGGTTCTGCACAGAGAACTGCAGGAAAGTAGGTGGGACCTTAAAATAGCACAGTTCACAAAATTTAACTGGTATATTTCAAATATGGCCTAGAACATAAATTAAGCAAGGTCTTAAAAAGCTGCCAGAAGTAACAGTCAGTCTTAGTTGCTAGTCATGAGGACTGAGGGTAGCACTCAATAGGACCATCTTTGTCTCTAGTGTATGTGCTGTTCAAGTAGATGTTATTTAACTCATAAGCTGAAGCACCTTCTAAACCCACTTATTTTCCCAGGTTTTTTTCCCTTTCCTTTTTTTTTTTTTTGGTATTTATTAAATATAGGTAAATGATGCACTCATTAACCATACACTTTGCCTCTTAGTTGAGTCTAAGGTTGTTTCTACTTCAATCAAAATAACATGGGAGCAAGTACAGAAGCTGGACATTTAAGAGCTGTGCTTGCTGGCACCAGCTGATTTGTTACTTGCTGAGAAGACGGTGAGGTGCTGCATAATATCAACAGCTTTTCTACTCACTGTTGTACACATAAGTCCATTGGCATCCACTGTTTTATATATGTCACGATGGAAGGCACTGCATTTGTGGCATTAAAGCAAAACAAAAAAAAAAAGCTACAAAGCATCACAAGAAACTTGGAAATCCCTGTGATGGGTGCAGAGCAAGATAGAGGGGACTGGCCTTTCCTTCCTGAGGAGTGACAAGCACAGTGCTGAATTAGTGGCACCTCACTAGCATAAAACATGCTATATGAATGCTAACGCCCTCCGCCGCCACGAAGCCTTTCATGTTCAGTACATACCCTTCAAAGGCTATTCTTTCCATCAGTCAGTCTGGGGGTGGGGATCAATAACGTATGTTAGGGTTATTCATTACACTGGGAACCAACTGATTGCAATGATGTGAACATTCACTAATTTGTGTTATTCTATGTTGCCAGACTGAGAGTGCTAGCAAGGTTTTGCTGAATGCTATTAATCATGTCACTGCTCTGGAGCAGAGTGTGTTTCCCTAAAAAAAAAAAAAAAACACCTCACAAAAACCCCCCAAAAACGCAACATCAAAAAACCACCAAAAAACAGCCCTCAACAACCCACAAAGATCACTTCAATACAGCACCTAAATATTTTTACTTTTAAATAACTGAAACAAGACAACAGAAAAAGTATGAAATTAATTGAGACAATAGAGTTCCTACAGCTGTAGTGGCACAATTGCACCGAAGATATGAAAAGGTTGATATTTATAGCAAGATACACAATAGTGCTTTACTTACGCAAACAGAAAATTAATGAATTTGCCCAGCCTATGTGTTTGCCCCAAATACAGTGAATTTCAAAACCAGGCACCAAAAGCTGTCAGTGCTGACACCATTCAGCCAAAGCCTATGCATATACTGCTGTCAAATGGACAGTTCTTTAATTTTGGAGTTGTTTCTTCCGCAGCCTGTTTTGCAATATAACCTGAGTGCTCAAGGAGGCTTTTTCCATCAGACTTACCAAAAGAATTCGTTAAATATTGGCAAAACCTTTTGACTCTCATTCAAAACAGCTGCAGTTTTCCTCTAATTATTTGTGCCGATATTTCACTGTATACGGATTCATCACAATGACCAGAAATGGAGTTGCAGAATATTAAAAATAAACGTCCTGCATGCACAAAACCCTGCGACACACGAAGTCCCGTTGCTGAAACAGGTTTCCTTTGTCTCTGTTCTGCCCTCCAGCGGTTTCACAACGGCAGAGGCCACGACAGACGGAAACAAAAAGCGCCGACCAAAACCTACGGACTTATTCCGCTGTCTGGCTGACGTCCTGATGGGCGTGAGAAACAGCAGTGGTCAAATGCTGAAATGATCATATTTTTTTAAAAGGAGAACAAAATGAGGTCATTTTTTTTGTCTGATAAAGTAATAAGTTGTTAATAGAAGAGAGTTGTTGTGATAAATGCTTTTCAACCATGACTAAGCTCATTAAGAAGTAAAATCACTTTGCAAGTGTAATTTTCAAAGGCTCATGCAGAAGAGAGAATTTAACTGAATCTTTCTGAATGATATCGGAGATGTACATGCCTACCAATACCGGTAAATAACTGTTGATGCCAAAGGAACCACAGCCTTTGGTCATGGTTTATTTTTATGAAACACAACCTCTACTTATTGGAAGAAATTTCTCTTCCCAGCTAAGCCCTTTGAAAGTGATTGTAAAAGTGCATTTTCCCAAAGTGGCTTTGCCTTGTACTCTCTGTTTGGGAATATGCTTGGTGCTACTTTCGATCCACAGAACACAGGTGTGAGGGTGGCAGAGGACTCCGTGTAGGCATGATGTACACCATGTAAATATGCTTCAAAAGCATTACTGGCACATTTTTACTTATAATAAAAAAAAATAAAATCAACTTCTGTCCTCTTCGGAAATTGTTGTTTTTCCCCTGCGAGAAGTATGGCTTGGAGAAAAGAAAGAGCTCGGATTTTAAGATGTTTTGTGGCCGGTGTGAAGGCCTGTGCCCGACATTGTCGCTGCAGGGCGTGGTGCCTACCTGGTGGATTTTATGCTGCACACGGATGGTAAATACAATCACTAGTAGAAGAGACCAGCAGGACGAGTGAGGGAAGCCCTCCTCTCTTCGCTCTCCAGCTCTTACCACTGAGGCTTCATTTGCAGAGCCGTCCTGAGAGACAAGCGTCTCACACTCCTGAACCCTGCATAGGCATTGGCTTTCCCTCCCGTTTACCTTTAGTCTGCTGTGTATTGCCCACATAAGACTGTCCAGAGCCAAGACTTGCTTGTTTTCTTCTCTCTGAGGTTACTCTACCTGATATAGGTGAGGTTTGTTCAGGATTTCTTCCGCCACTCCCAGATGCTGTTTTTCAATCTGTGGTTTGACCTTCTGATATATTTTTCTGCCTGTGGCAATGTTCATTCTAATTCCACCTCGGTACAACCTTCCCTGTTTTCTGTCTCCCTCTGTCACACACACACACGCCTCTCCCAGCTTCTATATACCAGTGTGTGGAAGGATAGGCCCCATACCACACGTCTTCCCTTATTGTTGCTTACAGGCTGAACAAATACTTCTGTGCGAAAGAGTTGGGAAGCCGGCACTGTGTAGGACCAGTCACTGTGGTGCACAGAACTGTATTTGCAGTCACAGCTAAAATGCTAGGAAACGCTCAATGCTGTAGCTGTTTTTGTGGCATTGTAATACCATAATTCAGCAGCAAATCACAGAGTGGCAGAAGACCATTTTCCCAAACCCAGGGCCAAAGAACAGCCCTGCAGTCTCCTTCTTACCCAATTCATGCAATAGGTTACAATGAAAGAGATTTTAAAATAATACCTCTTAGACTCTTTTTGGATCACTTCTGGTTTTGGGTCTTTAAACTTTTCCTGAAACCCAGGAAAGCCACCGCTTTTTAAGTGTAAACCTAGATCTTGTCTTACTAGCAGGAATCAATTTTTTACAGTCCTCAGAAAACAAAGTATCTGGAGAGTTGCAGCCAGACCTGTAATTTTTCTTACTGCTTTGCCATATAGCTCAGCTATGCGAACTTACTATGAGCCTTAATCAGTCAGTGTGTTAGGTTCCCCTGAGACCAGAGACCTAGCAGGTTATGGACACGGTGCTCCTGCTCATAGCACCAGCTTAAGAATTAAAAAGTCAAAGCTTCTTCCCCATCTCCAGCATTAAACTGTGTCATAAATACATGATTTGGTTGTGACTTAAAATACTCCATCATTTTTTAAACCTCTAAATCACATTTTTAAACCTCTAAGCCTTTATAACACCATGAAATCTCCCATTCTCAAAAAACCCAGTTTCTTATGATTGAAAAGAACACACACACAGACAGAGCAGTCCACGTTAGTTTGTTCCTTGCCATTATGGACACTTTACCTGCTGAGAAGGGGTTTAAAAAAGAAAACCCACATCATTCCCTGAGCCACAGCGAGTATATGAACAGTAATTATTTCTACACCAATAGTAAGGGATCTTTGTTCCACTTTGACCAAGCCTAGGAGAGAACTGATTTTGTTCTGCAGAATAATGGGGATGGGAGAGGGTCTCTTTCATCGGCAGGTTATGAGATTATTGCTCATACAGCACCATGCAGCACTGTGAACAATAAAATGCCACAGTAGCATTCAGCCCACATCAATATGGCCTCAAGTTGTGTCAATGGCCTCAAGTTGTGTCAGGGGAGGTTTAGATTGGATATTAAGAAAAGCTTCTTCATGGAAAGAGTAGTGAGGTGTTAGAACAGACCACCCAGAAAGGTGGTTGAATCGCCGTCCATGTAGACGTGGCACTCCAGGACATGGTCTAGTAGGCTTGGAGGTGTTAGGCTGACAGTTGGACTTGATGACCTTGGAGGTCCTTTCCAACCTTCGGGATTCTATGATTCTATGAATACTGAAGTAGGATGTGGATACAAACTGTTACTCTGCTGACCAGGTGACATTAAACACCCTCTACATCCATATGTTTTTACAAACAAATCGATTTAGTGCAGACTCCACGCTCCAGTTTTCCTTCCAGCTCCTGCCACTCACTTTCCATTCAAAGCCTAAGCAAATATCTTAGCGGAGTTTTAGTATCTAAGGCTAAAATTATGAACCATTCCTTTCCCCTGCATCTCAGCTGCCTCAATTCCACGGCTACTGCGTTTTTTCATGTTAAAGCTCCTTGGAGGTCCATACCTCTGCACACACCCAGAATCAACCCTGCGTTGAGACCTGCACCTAGTCAAGGTCTGAAGCTGTCTGCTGCCTGTGTCCTGCAAGAGACTTGTGATAGTGGGTATTATTAAAGAATGCATAACACACAGAGATGAAACTGTGCTCCTTACAAAATAAGCACCAATTTCTGTGAAGTTCTGATAAGCAGGAGTGGATATTATTCTTACAGTAGCCTGGTTTTGAGAAGTGGGAGTTATAAGCCCTTCAAAAGAGAACAACCAAGCCTTAGCAACCCCTGCCTGCCCAAGCAGTCACAACCTTTTCAAACACCTTCACAGCCACATGGGTAAAAGTAGGATTTTAGCACAGACAAGAGATACCTGGGGCATGATTTCACAATTATAATTGATCTACTATGAACAAGGAAGCACAAAGCACACAGGAAGCATGACAGAGGCATGGCAACAGATACCCAAAAAGGAGCCAAACTCCTATACACCTTTACAGTCCGGAGCACAACTGTTGATACGTGGAAGGCACTCCAACACCATAGTGATGGACAGTACCAAAAGAAAAAAAATTTTAAGAGAGGTCCAAATCTGTTCTTGTTTCACCTCCTATTTCTGAATACTTCACTTTCAATCAACTGAGTTACATTATTCATGATTTCCTCCATGAGAGCACACTGAACGGGTCCAGCTGAAGTCTTAGGCCTACTTCACAAAGACTTGAAATCCATGAACTAAATTTTCCTCTCAATGTCACCAGTAACTGAAATAGTAAAGGGAGTTTCTCTGATCTCACACAACTAACTATAAAGGGAGGGTAGCATTTGGCTCTCGCTGAGAACATTAAAACACTTTGATTGATCCTTGTGAGCCATTAGGAAATGCCATCAGTACCTGTGTACCGACACAATTGTTGTTTTGGGTAAACTTCTGTTGTGCCCGGAACCATGATTATACAATATACAATAAGAAACGGAGAACAGGGCACCAGCTTCCAATTCCTGTCCCACCACATGACACACTTTTTTCCAAAGGGAATGTTTAAACATTCTCTATTTAATGTTTAATCACAGATGTGCAGAAAAGGGGAAGGAAAAAAGGGAATTGATTATGTTACTAAAATTAGTTATAGCCACTTGCAAATTTACTCCCTTCATTTACCACAATAAGCCATCATGGAGAGGTAAACCAGTGCCATCTTTACTAAGTTTTAATAATTGTTAACAATAATCTTCATCATTATTATTATTAGAATGACAAACTTTCAAAAAGTTGTGCTGATCTTTACTACTAGTTCCTACACACAATCAGAACAGTGATTTTTTTTTAATACAATTGTAAAAAAGTATAATTTGTGCAGTTTTCCCAAACCATAGGTATTCTGCAAGTGTCAGATACTGTACTGATTATTCTCTTCTAGTTCGTTAGTGAATCTTCACACTCATTCAAACAGAACGTCTCTGGTTCATTTCCCATCACTTGGTATTACGAAAAACAGCCTGGCATTTAGTCAAACTAGGACAGCTTTACTGATAAAGCCAGTGGGGGAAGCAAATAATTTGTCAAATCTCACTACTCCTAAACATAAAGAGCACTGCAAATCAATACACGGAAGTGTTCTCAGTTTGATTCCGACGGCAGAGAGGAAAGGGCAGCACCGTATTCGTTGTCTCCTCACTAATTGAGTGAGAGTGCATTCTCCATCATATCTACTTCTTACCAGAAAGGAAATGTGCAAGATACTGCGTAAAACTCAAGGGGGAAAAAAGAAGAATTAAGAAAGGACTTCTTGAATTGCACCTTCTTTAGGTGAACACCACCCAGTCCCTTCTTTATGCCCACACAACTGACTGCATGTCGTCTGATGGATGAAGTAGAATTCAGCAGTTTCTCATCAACATATCTTCATTAGCTTAAATTTCTTATCAAAGTATGGATAAATAGGCTAGAAAAATACAAATCCATAGTGATACCCTTAGCTGCACGTATCTGTTTTCCATGTTGCCATTCAACATGGCTATTATATTGTGACATTTATATTTTTGGAAACAAAAACTGAAACCATGCATGCAATCCATTCACCAAATTAATGGACAAGACTCCAAACTTTTGCTAATGCCATTTATCAAAATAATTATTTTGGTTTTGTGAAAAAATATTTGTATCTGTTACTATAATGTCTAGCTTAGCTGAACTTTAACCAACCTATGTGCTAACACTACAACCTGGAATGTTTACCCACCTCCCCAAGTTGAAGTGGGCTATTAAAACATGCCCAAAGACCATGCTGAGTGCCCTCATCTTTCTGAAAGGATAGTGAAGGAGGTAAGCAACTTGCATCTCAGTCACTAGTGAGTATCACAACTTGTTTAGGTTTGTTTGCGAGTCACTGGTTATCCAGTTCAGTTCAGTTTTACATTTCCAGGAATACTAACGCCGAGAAGACTATTGCAATGTTACGACAGTTGCATGTGCATTTCTTTTCATCTAAGGTTATGCACTGAAGAAATCTGATTTTCACGCACTTTCGCTTCCCCTCAACGTCTCAGGGCTGAGACTTTCTATCGAAAAGGAACACAAGTACATTCTTTCCTGTAATGACGCACTACAGAGAAAAACAGCATCTATTTTGCTCAACCACGCTGTATATCTCACATGAGTTTCCAGGCAGGTACAAATCCTATGTACAGGGCCTCTGTCTGGCTCAAGCACACTGCATTCCCAGGACTCCATTCCCAGCAGAGCACAGGGTCTTATATCACCAGCTACATTCTGAAAGACAGAAGCGGGATTAGGCAGGTTCGTATTCCTTTTGCATTAGTTCACCCAGCTTACAGCCGGTTCTGCGGACGTGGTTATGTAACTGGAAATGGGCAGCCTGCCTGAACAAGACAGTACTTATCCAGAAGATGCAGGATCTACACAATCTTTCAACATTGAGAATAAGTCAAATTAACGTAAGCCCTTTGACTTTCATGTTTGTGGACTCTTCTGTTACCCTAAAGCTTTAGCAGTAACAGTGTTATGTTGGTATTTTTTAGTACACGTTGAAAACTTTTACACAAGCCAGGAAAGGAACATGCACATATAAAAACCATTGCACTGGTTCAAAAGTAGTTAAAACTACTGTACAAACCACCACTTCTTCACCCCAAATCCTTTGTTGTAGCAGTGTGCAATATTTCAGAGCTTATCGCCTTTGACATGACAAAGAATCTCCTACTGCCAGCATTCTCAGCTCACAACCAGCCAATTAATTCTCATTTCACCATCACGGCAAGTACTCCAGAGTTAATAACACACTAAGAAACACCTTCTTAAGGAAATTCACCCTTTCTGGGATGTTTACACTTGTATTCTGAGAGTAGAAAAAAAAAACAACAAAACAAAACACCTGAACACCTTAATCTCTAAAGAAAGCATAAATTTCATTTCTTCTAAATGAAATATTTAGAAGAATCAGAGACATAAGGTTTTCTTCTTTTTGAAGTGAACATTAGGAATGTGTATTACAGCAGTTCTTTAGAACCTTGATATTCTGGAGCTGACTGAACATGAGCCGCTGTCTAGAAGAGCAGAAAACCAGCTGTCTGCAGGTTTCTGGAATGAAGATTAAATGCCTGTTCAGGTGGGGTTTTTACTAGCCACCACCACAAGAACAAGAGACTGCAGATGAGTCTCTCTGAGGCTAGGAATAACTTTACTGGGTGTAGTACAGTACCTATGCTTTACTTCAGAGTAGACACACAGCTCAACAGCAGCACTAGATCCAACTAGAACCAGATAGGATACAGCAATACAGGAAGTTAGATTCCCAGAGTGAAAACTAAAACCCTAAGCTGGGTTCACAGATTCTGTATGTGGTACAGGAGTTTAAAAATTCACTGTCCAAACTCAGTCAGCAATTGAGCGGGAAGCAGCCTAAAGACATGCTTGGCTTATAGTTACTGATAACAATGCAATAAAAACTCATCTCAGCATGTCTTAAATCCCAGCTTTCCCACAACGTGTAAGATTTGCGTTGGAGTGAGGGTATCCACTTCGAAACACAGACCAGAAATTTGTACAACTAAAAACCTTATCCCTTTCCTCTCAAAAACCTGAATGTGACACTTTGTTGAAAGCGGAGGTGGGAATGCAAGTGGTTAGAACACTCATGCCAGCTACGATTCTGCTCCAGTTTCCACTTCTCACACCGAGCATCATGCCCTAACCACCACCTGGAAGCTTATTCTGAGTGGTCACACTCACCTCCCTTCCACTGGACTGGACGAGAGTTGTTCAATGACGACTTTACTGAGCCAGCAAGGGAGTATGAGTGCGTAGTGCAGGGCTTAGAGCAGTTACCGGCGAGGGAAGGGTCCCATGATCTGACTCTGTTTCCACGGCCCCTGCTATATTTGATGCACAACTCAGCATTTTAAAAGGACAGAACTAGTCCTGGGAGCAGGGAACTGCAATCTCCTCCTGAATGACTTCCCTAGGAGTCATGCTCACTCCTTCTCCTCTGTCTGGCCTAATGAAAATTATTTACTACAGAGTTCAGCAAGAGTGAAGAAAGTCCATGCCCAGACTAGTCTGGCAGTTCGAGCATTCTCCATTGAGGTTGGAGTTGAGGATGTTAATGCAACCAGACAGAGGAGGGAATTCTGTATCTCTCACTTCTTGACAAATCCCTTAGGACACTGAACAGCAGGTTGCAGAGCAACAAACTTTAACAAAAAAAAATTCTAAAAATAATTAAAAAAATCACAACCCCATCACTCCTGCATTTCTGCAAGAAGCCTGATCCTGTCTGTGCCACAGAACACATAAATTGTCCATAAATTGTTTCCTATTTACGATGACATTTTCTTGAACATGGCAATCACACTGCTAGTAGCACTTAGTATAAATGTTGTTTTCTAGGACAGAAATGTATGGCAAAATCATTTAAATTATAGCTGAAAATGATTTTTTGGAACACGTAATCACTCAGTTTCAGCTATGCAAGACTAACCTCTAAGACTGAATGTTGTTCGCACCAGTCGTGAGCCAAAGGAACTTTTTGTCACAGCATTGCACATTGGTGGAAATGTCTGACTGGTGGAACTGAGACATCTAATGGGTGTTTGGAGCTCTACAAAGACACCAAACATTGAAACTTACAAGGTAAGAGAAAGAAAAGTGGTTTAGAAGACATAGTGCAAATGAAGCCACCAAAGAGCCTTATTTAAGAGCACTTCCTTAAATGCTTTTTCAGTATAATCTGTTCTATATTAGTTGTATGCAAACATTCTGTATTCCAGATTGGCAATTGTTTTCCCCCAGTTCAAGTCTTCCCAAGACACGAGAATGGTAAGGTTTACGCTGAAGTAGGAATGAGTGATACAGATCTAGATAGCACCAGATTTAAGTACCTCGAAATATAATTTTTTTAAACAAAATAGATCAATTGATATGAAAATATTTACTGCATCACCATATTGATTTAACCAATGTGTAACAACATAGCACAATATGGCATTAAGACACATACCTTACAAAAATGTTACCTTTCTGAAGCCATATATAATACAGCACCCCCAGCAGAGACTCTGTAAAGAAAAATGATGCCCATTTACCTTGTGTCAGTAAAATTATTCCCCATGTTATATTTAGCTAACAGACAAAAAAGTTACAGGGCGTGAGCAGACTGTTGCAGGAACATCCTTTGGCAGCTGATTCACTGAGAGACATTGACCGTGGCCTTGGGAGGAGAAGGCTGCGAGATTAGCTTTTTCCTTCTGGTGGGAGGAAGGCCCATTGCCTTGCTGATTGCAACAGAGGCAGAATAAATGACGTTGGAAGAGGTCAGGGGGAGCATTAATATTTGCCAGGATGTATCAGATCCACATATGCCAGATGAGGATTGGATGAGAGTCATGGATGGCTCATCACATCTCTTCAGAACTATAAATCACCTCTTTCCTGCCTGTTCGATCTCTTCTCTCCTACTTTGCTCTCAGGAAGTACTAACACACTTTGTGCATCCATGCCCAGTATGTGAAGGGTGCGCAGAAAACAGCTCCTACAACCTCACTCTGGCAGTGCAAGCTAAGACATAGTCCTCAGTGTGATTGTTAATATTATCTGCACAACACATATACAGCTGGGTTGAAATACACTGAGCAGAGGAGAGATGATAGGCAAGATGTAAACAAATGTCAATGGATTCAGCAGTCCTAATTACCTAACTGACAGATACAATACTTTCTTATTCAGTTACAATCAAAGAGAAATTCTTTGGGGGAGGGGGGAACTAGTTCTGGACTTCTCTCTCTTTTTTTTTTTTTTTTTAATAGGGAATTTAAAGGTGTCTCTCACACTTTCAGACATTAGATTATTTTTGGCTGTGCATAATCACATCCAACTGCATTCCTGTCTGATAAAGTGAGATAATGTATCTGCATCTCTGGTCGACGTTTCTTTTCCCGGAGCACTGTAACACAGCCCTTTGTCTTAATCAATAGATCACAAAGACACACCACAGTTCCAGAGTCACTGCAGAACAACAGGTGACGTTTTTCATCTCCAGTTTATGTATTCAAGAGAGGACTAAATGACGCACACAACAGGCCAGACCACCTAGCTGCTGTTGCACAGTCTGTGCACAGCCTGATTACACAACTCTGACTCGCAAGCCTCTGCAGCACAGCCTTACAGAACACCTGCCAAAGCAGCACAGGCAGACAAAAAGCAATAATTTAAATGAAAAATAGTCACTCCTTTGAACAGTATTTCACACAAGTATATGTGTGTGACCAGTTATATATGTGTGTGTGTGTATATATATATATATACACACACACACACACACATAGATCGAATTAGGGAGATATAATTGTTGCTAGAATAAAGAAAATTAGCTTTGTTTCTGTAATGCTATGTTAAAGACCCACATCTGCAAGAATACTCCCTTCCTGTCCTTTTGCAATCAGCTGACAGAGTTGCTTGCTGCTGTTTCAGCTAGTGAGAGCCATTCACAGGAGCACACAGCAGTCTTGGTGCTGTTCAAAAGTAATGTGTAACTTTGTCTTTAGCAAAAAGGAGAAAAAAAAGCTCTCTCATCTGAGATCTGGACCTTATGACACAGCTGTCTTTGCTGTCACATTTAATGCTATCATGCAGAGCTCTCTTAGGGAACCAGTTATTCATGCCCCCAGGCAGGTCTCTGGAGGCCTGAAAATGGCTCAGGGTTAAGTAAAGGGATTGGGCAACATCCCAATAACAATATGCCCAGCTTCCCCAGGAGCATTTGGCTCCCATTGTTTCCTAGTGGTATTTTCCATCTGCTCCCTAAGTGTTTACATCTCTTGTACCCAGTAGGCTCTTCAGGATACCCAAGTAACAGAGAATGCTCATCAGGAAGTCTCAGAGCATGGAGGGTGAAAGACTACAATGGCTTTGAGAGACAAACTGGGCCAAGATATGCAGCGCCCAAAGCTCATAATCTGCCAGCAATTAAGATACTGACTAGCCAAATAAGCATGTCCAGTCTGGAGAACTTGAGCTGTAACTGCCTGAAAGGAGTCACCAGGACAGGGAACCTTAAAGAAAGATTCTGGATAGAATTGTTGAAGGCGAACCCACACTGACAAACACCTAGAAAAAGGTTCTTTTGTCTCACATTAAGCTATTTGGATTAGAAGAGAGCCAGATGCTTTCTTTGCTGGTGGAGATTTACATCCCATGAAGAAACTGAACCCAGTGGCTTAATTTTTTTCCCTCCTTTCAGTGCAACTGAAGAATTTGTCAGAACACTAACTTTGCTCAGAAAAGTATGTAGGTAAGTAATTTACAGCATTTCTCATATAAATACACGTGGGGTATGCCTTCCTGAACACACTTATGTCCAGCGGTAACATCTGGGGAGCTCCTTGAGGTCTGAGTTCATGGTCAAGAAAGGGAAGGATGAAGATTACTCTTACCGTAACTTTAAAAGTGATTCTGAAAAGCACAAACGAAGCCACTTGGCCCAGCTCTCTCACTGCCATTTGCCCCTCTGCACGCTTTCCCCAGTGAAGAGCAGGCTGTCCCTGAAAAAATGATGAGGAGAATTCACAGCAGGAGGCTCTGACAGCAGCTTCCACCACCAAATGAATGCGCTTCCAAGGGCAATGACCGAGACCTGGGCAAACGAAGGAAGCCCTCACAACACAGCAGGTCTCCGAGAGCCCAGCAGATCCGGTTCCACACTGCAGGTAGTCAAGGAAATCAAATATGCCACGCCTTCTGCTGACACTCGTGTCCCTCCCAGGGTCCCAAATTTGAAACTTGCCTTACCGAGCGGATAAATGCTTGCTGATCTGATGATACCGTCTACCAGCTTCTTACGTGCTGAATGAGCTGCAGAACCAAAAACCTTCAAGAGAGAGTAGATCAATCAAAATTAAAACCAGCACAGACTAGAGCCAATGAAGTGGTATTTTTACCTGGGGACAACGTGACAATGGGCAAGCCCTGTCTGTAAAGCAAGCTTTGGCAATAAACAGATACCAGCGCTACTGTTTACATGGGCATGGTCTGCAGTGTGTTATTTCTACTGAGAGAAAATAGAAGGGGATCTTGGGGGAGCGGTTAAACCAATGTATTATAAGAGAGAGTAAAACAATAATATTATGGAAAGGAATGGCAAAGAGAAATTAAATTACACTGTAATAAAGGAAATTGAATTAATTGTTTACAACTAGTTATGATATATTTTTAATGATAGAAAAGTATCATTAAAATCTTTTTGGATGGAGATCCAAAATCTTGATCTTGAATGGAACATACAATCCTATATATATCAATGTCCAAGTCCTTTTCACACCCTTTCCTATATTTATAATTAAGAAGGAAGTCTTCTGATGACGTGTCTCAGGAAGAATGAGAAATTACTTAGGTAAGTTACATAGCAGTTTCAAGTCCTCCTGGAAAATGAATTACGATCAGAGGTCATATTCATCAGTAGGTCTGAAAAGAATGAGAGAAATTCTTTGGACGTATTATCCATGTGTAAATCAGCTGTGTTTATGTTTGCCCAGCGTACCCAACATACGGCATATAAATAGTAGATGGCCGAAGACAGCGGGTTTCCTGTGAACTGCTTTTATACAGGTACGAGAATTTGCTTTTAAAGATAATCTCAGAGTGTTGTTTTGGTTCCTTGATGAGTAGAAATCCTAAAATAAGAGGATGGACACAGAAAATGGTGGCTTTGAGCATGTTAAGGAAATTAGAGAGTCTTTAAGCATTGGATTGCATCTTCAAATATAAATAAAAGACTAAAGCACTGTAATGCAGCCATAGTGGCACCCAAACTGCACTGTCACTACTGCTGTGAGCAACTACAAGCCATTATAAGTAATTATATGATTAACTACTCCATTTACACCTCTTAACCTCATACAAAGGCATTACAATCCAAACTTACAATCTGTTCTCATTGCTCTTCTTGAATATGGAATCTTTTACCTGCATGAAGAATTTTCTTTCCTGCTCTTAATGGGTGCTGAATTTTGTAAACTAGTTAAAGTCTTTTTGAAGACTGCACTTTTCTGGATGAGAATATGGCTACTGTGGGAAGGTTGCTTCTCACTCTCCCCACCCCCCACCCCCCATAAGAGTAGGGGTTGTTCAGCCTGGAGAAGGCTCCACAGAGACCTTACAGCACCTTCCAGTCCCTAAAGGGGGTCCAGGAAAGCTGGAGAGGGGCTGGTTACAGGGCAAGGAGGGACAGAACAAGGGGGAATGGCCTTAAGCTGAAGGAGGGAAGATTGAAATGAGATCTGAGGAAGAAATTTTTCCCTGTGAAGGTGCTGTGGCCCTGGCACAGGGTGCCCAGAGAAGCTGTGGCTGCCCCTGGATCCCTGGCAGCATCCAAGGCCAGGTTGGATGGGGCTTTGGGCAACCTGGACTAGTGGAGGGTGTCCCTGCCTGTGGCAGGGGGTGCAACTGGATGGGCTTTGAGGTCCCTTCCAACTCAAACCAGTCTGTGATTCCATGATTCTATAATGAGTAGCTTTAATTCTTTAAATGAGTATCATCACGGAAAACACGACAAACCAGACTGACCTTGACAGTCCACGTTTCTCACCTTCCCTTTTTCATACACAACACTAAAGACCCATTCACTGCTTTCTAGCCTCTGAGATCGCCTTTCTCCCACAGCCACAAACTAAATTATGGTACTATATTCCACAGGATATGGTATCTATACAATACAGTATCTATGGCTTCTACATATCATATAAATATTTGGTTCCATATTTGTCTAGAATTTTGTTCCTTGTGTACTCAGCTTGCATTTATCTATAAGATAGATCTGCAACTCTCACTCTGGTCAAAGGCAACAATAGTACTTTTGACAAACTGAGAAAATGCAACTGAAAGAGCAAACTGCTGGGAATAGGTGGGCCAGCACTTCCCTCTGTTTTGTCACCTACATTTAAGGTGCTGCTACTGACTAGTCCAACCCAAAACACGCTGGGACTGACCCACCTGAGTTACTGCTTTTCTCCTCACAGCTTCTCGCCAGAGCTGCTGAATCCTCTGATTATAAAAAAGCAAGGAATGGGTGTTCTTTGGGTGGACTCCAGGATGTTGGACGCAGTTCTTTATCTTGGCCCACACAACTGAATTTGCTGCCCTGATAGGCATAATGGGAATAAAAAGGTTTGAAGCGGGTCCAGTTCTGCGTCCCCCAAAGATCCAAAGAAAGGCCTGAAGAGCCTTTGAGCTGTCATCGTTCACCAACTCCAACCCAGGCTTAACAATACCATTTTGTAAGATAAGAGCTGAGAGGGAAGGGCAGGCACTGACAGGGTGGGTCCATGCAGCAGGGTACTGGCACTCGGAAACAGAGCCCAGCGCCTCTCCCAGGTCAACGTGCTACTCGTAAGATCAAGATAGTGGGCATTAACGAACTGAACAGTACCAATGAGTGTCTATTTGTGTTCTTATCACTGATAGTAACACTCTGCATTAGAAACCTGGAATGTTAGCAGGGCTGCAAAAGGGCCACTGAGGCAGCTTTCAGGCCAGAAAGTCCTTTCGGTGCTGGCACCTTTCACCTGGGAGCAGGTGCTGGACATTTTCAGTTTTGAGCTGGATGCTGGTAGATGGTAAGAGTCACAGTCAGGCACCCTTAGGACTGTTTCAGCAGCTAGGCGAGTCCGCAGCCCTAATAGTTTTCAGCTTGTGTCCTTTTGAACAGACCGATTTTTACTTGGTATGAATCTGAGTGAGTAAAGATTGTATAAATGCTGAAGCAATGGAGTACATGCAACTTGCTGGGTGTCATCGAGACTGCACAGCATGTCTGGGTTTGCCTGTCTCGCAGTGAATTCTGAAACCTCTGACGTGGATAGATGTAATCTAGCTTGTTCTGGTGATGTGTGCTCACAGGTCACATCTTGTGCGTAACACAAGGTGACAGTTTTAAGGAAGCAGGACATACCAGTTATCCCAAATCAGCGCATTTCATTTTTAAAGTTTATAGTGAAAGTTTCCTTTAGAAATACCTCCTTTTCCCCCTCACTATTTTCATTTGTTAGCAAAAAAAAATTATGTGCTAGGGTCAGCAGTGTACTTGGCACATGCCTGTTCCAAGGAAAAGGATGAAGCAATTACACATGCAGCCTCACAGCACGGAAAGTACCAGATTACAGCCCAATTGTGACAGGACCTGTGTGGCCATGTTCCTCTGAGCCAAGCATCTCCATGACCAGACTAATTTCTACTAAATTTACATTACCTATAATCGGTGCTATAGCATTAAAAGCACGGTTAAGTTTGAAAAGCACTCCAGAAATACCAGATGCCTCAGTCCAAGTCTGTGTGTCATGGCAGCTGCGGCACAAGCCCAGGGGAATAGATCTCACTGGGTTTGGTGGGGTTTTGGGACGCTTGGTGATGCGACAGCATATGACTCCCACTGGCTTTGCCCACCTCTGTCAGGGCAGGATGGTGCACACTGGCATACCTTCCCCCAGATCTGTTAGCCTAGAATCTCTTTTAACCATTCAGAAAATAAATTTATAGCACCTTATCTCTAAGCTGTCAGCTGCTCATGGCCCTCCCTCTCCTGCTCCCTAGCCCAGCCCTCCCCTCACAGAGCCCCGGCCACCCAGTTCCTCTCCTCAACCCACCAAGGTTTTGTTGTTACCTCACGTGCTTCCAGACAAGACCTCTTGCGTCATGTCCCAGCTTCCTCTAGCCACTCTCACAGCTCCATGCTGGCCCCCGCCACGTCTCACAATCCAGCCTCATGTTGGGTAGGAGTCTTTCATGAGCAGTGCAGAGGAGGCCTAGCCTGCACAGAGGGGGATGCACCCCGCTGAGGGGAGACCCACGGCCCTCCACTGAGTGGGAGCAGGACACTCTGCACTGTGGGGGACACCCCACACTGAGCAGCGAGCCCACACCACACCAAGGGCCCAGGCCCAGGCCCAGGCCTTGCCCGCTCCACACCAGCTGCTGCTTTCCACAGGGCTGCCAGCCTTTCAGGAAGGATTCAGAGGACATTGCCAAACATCCCTACCCTATCTGGCATATCTCACTCTCCGGATCTGCTTCAGCCCTTCCGCAGCTCTCCTTCTGCCCCGGCGCAGGGCAGCAGACCCAGCCCAGGCCCGGCCGCAGCTCCCCTTTCCTCTCCCCTCACACCATTTCCCACTGCTGGTTCTTCAGCCCCTCAGCTCCAGCCGCATCCTTGGCAGCTATTTTGCTTTATCTTACTCACAAAAAAGGCTAAAAATCCCAGAAAGTGTCCAAGAAAAACAACAACAACAAACAAAAAAGAGCCAAAACCTACAAAAACCCCTATTACTGAAACACGAGGACTTAAAATCACAGACTTCGGACAAATACAATATTCTGTTCCTTCCTCTTAAAAATCTACAAAAGATGGCCGTGTGAATGGCAGGCAGCCAGACATCTGCAATAACACTAGAAACCACTAGATGTCATTATTGATGCACAAAAAGCAAAAGGTCAGTTAATGCTTCAGCTGACACCCAGAACACTGAGGAGTTTATCACCCAGACTTCAGGAGTTGTCCATCTTTTGGGGCTTTGAAATCCCAAGACTCAGGTACTCGAGAGCAGGTTGCCTCTCCTTCCCTGGCCAGGGCCCTGTGCCACCTAACCTTTCCTGCCATGCCAATCAAACTTTGGGTTTTTTTCATTTCTTTAAATAGGGGCAACCACATTTTCCCCCAGGGATGCACACCACGTCAGGGATGCTGAGGAAATTCTTTTTGATTTTGTCTTCTCTGGAGTACAGCTGAGGAAGAGGACACTTGCAGAAAAAAAGTTTTAAAAGAGTCCAAAATTATATAGCACATCTACTCCCCAAGGAACAGAGAAGAAAAGAAGAAAAAACCCCAGAGTTTCAGGGATAAAATGAGGGATGGATACTGCTGAGCAGAGGGGCAGGTGAAGGAGTGAAAGCAGACAAATGCTGTCAGCTCCTGTGATGTTGTGACATTGGAAGCAAGGGCGAGGTGGCACTTGATGTACCTCACGACAGTGAAATGACCCAGGTAGTAAAGGCTAAGGTTGGCCTCTCACTGAGATAAGAAACTACCAGCTGGGAGAAAGACCTGCATCTGGAAGCTAGATGTGCTTGGAAAGAAGGAGAGGGACAGGATGATTCCTCTATCTTCCTGATAATGAATGTGAGGAAATGGCGGCAGCGTCAGTAAAGGACAGCAGCAGAGCTTGTGGGGATGGATGGCTCATGGGGGACCAAAGCACAGACCAGAGGTCCAAAATAGAGGCTGGAGGAAGCAGAGGCCACCTCAGGACAGTCTACAGAGAGAAAAAAGGGTGAGTCAAAATCTGATGACGGAAAAAGCAGGCGGGTGCTTTCCTTCACATGCTGCCCCCCCAAGGAGTGGGAAACAGGAGGTATGCCCACAACAGGGGCATTTCCCTGCACAACTGACGTGTTCACAGTCACAAGTGTCCCAAGCCCCAAAAGCTAAACTGGGACTGGCTGTGAATATCTCCATCTAACAAAAGTCACAGTACCACTTGGTACTGCCATTTCTACATAAAAAACTCCCAAACTGGTTTTAATTCTCCAGCATGGAGGCATCCCTGAAGCAATGAAAGTCCATGGGCATCATCTGGAAGAGATTCTGTGAGTGGTTAAAGCAGTGTGCACCTAATAAGAACTCGAAGCAAAATATCCCTATTAATTGGAGAAAATTGGAGAAAATATATTAAAATCCATGCTGCAGAAAGGGAGCAAAGACCTTTTCTGTATTTGTTTATACCAAAAAAAACTTTTAAGGAGAGAATTGGCCTTGTATTTTGGCAGCTTTTTTTCAGTTAGATTTTTATGACTTGGCTAATTGTTCTACTTCCTATTCTTCCCCGAAGGATCCCAATTGGCTTCGCATTAATTTGCTGAAAGCTAGAAATCTAGTAAAAATGTAGTTTTACCCTTGCTAACAGCTGGAGAACCAAAATCAATTTCAGTAGCTTGCTGAGTAATGAAATTAGAGGACTCAGAACTGACAGAACCCTGACATGACCGAGCTCAAGGGTAGCACCATCACTTCTATTTCACCTCTGGACGCAGACACCCTTCAGACCCACCTCAGAAGGCAGCACACCTTCTTAAAGGATGTTTCTATTAAAAGAAGATGCAACAGTAGATCACAGAAAGCCCGGTTTGAACTAAATTATGAGCTAACATGCAAAGACAGTGGATAAGCTCCAATACCTGTACATGTGTATCAGCCATCTGCGCAGCTTGCACCTACTCTAGGAGTAGAAAAGTTTCACTGGGAGAGTTAGTGGTACTCACCAGTGTCAACTATTAAACTGGGAAGCTGCCAGAGCTGTTAGCCATTTTTAAAGTTGGCATCTGCATTTAATTTTTCCCTGAGTTATTTTAGAAGAAATCAGGCAGTCTGCAGAATTCAGCTCTGTTGTGCATCTTCCTGGAGGAAGCTCTGAAGGGATGCTCCCTCCTCTGCACCACAACTGACTTGAGCAAAACACCTCTCCTCATCACCTTCCAGTTATCATTGGACTTCCCGTAGCTGCTGACCTACCACCCTCCATAAAGCTCATGACAAAAATTGCTGAATGTGCTATTCAGCAGTCATCATGCAGTCTAAAGTTAAGGATTTGCTCGCAGTCAGCCAGGGCTATAAACAGACAGAGGGTGAAAATATCCCACTGAGCAAAGACAAAACTGTCTTGATCAACAATTAAAGAGCTATTTTTAAAAAACAGACCCATGCTTTGCAAGTATTAGATTACTGATATTGTTGCTACCACATATATGTAATTACTCTGGGAATAGGGAAGGCTGGCCTTCAAACCTGTAATCTTCATTTTACAAAGTTGTAAATGAAGCTGAGGGCTAGTCTGGGTTCTCTCTCTCTACCTTCCTGGGTAGAAGGACTTGATATTTTTCGGAGAGTGTAAGAAGGTTTATATTTTTGAGACACTGTAGGCGCTGGGTGGTGCAGGCTTGGATGCCTGAAGCATCCCAGCTAGGCCTTGCTAACCAGGGGCTGTGCTCACCATGAGGGAAAGAGCCACTGCCTTTAAAAGCATCTTGAGTACAATTCACTGGAAAAAGGATGCTGAAAATAATTAGCAACTTGAACTTTTAGGTCTTGGAAATGAACCAGGCTCAAAAAACCCCACAAACATGCTGGCAGATTTAACATCTTAAAGAGAGACTAGACAAAATGGCAGTTGTAAGGCCTATGTTACAAGCATTTGCCTTTTGCTTTCATGATATCCTTCCACATAATAAGAAATAAAGGAACAATCAAAGGTCACTTTTTCTTCAGCAAAGAAACCCTTAGAGGTGGCCATTAGTGCAATGGTGTCCCCTTCTTGCTTCCCCTCCAAACATGACAGCCAGCGCCACAGCAGCTCAGCTCTCACAGATACAAAACACGGTCTCTGCCCTTGTAACTGCAAGATTACCACTGTAAGGGTTGTGTTTATTTACCCCCCACAGAACACGATGTGTCACATACTTGCTAGTACTATTTTTAGAGTTGCTTTATTTTGTACTTTTTAAAACTAACCACAGCAAAATGTGATATTCTGGTTGGCGGCCTCTTGAGAAATAAGGAGAAAGGAACTGATGTTCCGTAAAAGAAGGAAGTGATTTAAACTCAGAAAGGAACACTGAAATATGATGGCTTTAATTACACATTACTCTCCTGGTTGCATAGAGGGAAAGATTCAAGGACTGGCTTAGAGATCAGAAAATCTACTGGCTTAGAGATCAGAAAATCTGATATTGGAAAGTGGCTGATGAGTTATGGGGTATTTTAAAAGCAGCTTCTGACTTTGAACTAGACTGCTTTATACAGCAGATTACTTATATACCAGCAACATACAAGAACCTCCTTTTACATCACCAGTGATGTTGGCAAAGGATAAGTACGTTTACAAATCAGAAGAAACCCACCACTTTGTCAATTACTATCTTCTGAATGGATGGGCAGCAGTAATGTTACTTCCAGACATCTGATTTATGTGGGCATGGAACTGCTCATTAAAATCCATAATGTTTATTTGCAATATGCAGCTGGCAGGGATTCCCCGAGACCCAGTTCTGCCAGGAGGTAGTTTTCTGCTGGGTAAGAACTGCCTGGCATCAGCAGACTACACTAACCCAACTGTTTTTCCATGCAACTGAAAGGCAGGCAAGCAGTGTCTTTATAGGGAGAAAAAAAATACTAAAAAAAAAAATAAAAAAAATCACTCTGTGCAACTGTAAAGGCCTCACCATTTTCCCCTTGCCTCTGTCCTCAGTATTGAGCCAAGAAGGCCCATGGCTTGGACAGATACGCTCTTTGCTGGGTTCAAAACTGGCTGGATGGCCGGGCCCAGTGAGTGGTGGTGAATGGACTGAAATCCAACTACCGGTTGGTAGTTGGACCGGTCAGTTGTTCCCCAGGGTTCGGTGCTGGGGCCCATCCTCTTCAACATCTCTGTTGATGATTTGGATGAGAGAATTGAGTGCACCCTCAGTCAGTTTGCAGATGACACCAAGCTGGGGGGGAAGTGTCAATCTGCCGGAGGGCAGGATGGCTCTGCAGAGGGACCTGGACAGGTTCGATCACTGGGCAGAGGCCAATGGGATGAAGGTTTAATGTGGCAAAGTGCTGGGTCCTGCACTTGGGTCACAACAACGCCAGGCAGCGCTACAGGCTGGGGGCGGGGTGGCTGGAAAGCTGTGCAGAGGAAAAGGACCTGGGGGTGTCGGTTGACGCTCGCCTGGACATGAGCCGGCAGTGTGCCCAGGTGGCCAAGAAGGCCAANGTCAACGAAGTGGTGAAGGGTCTGGAGCACAAGTCTGATGGGAGTGTCTGAGGGAACTGGGACTGTTTAGTCTGGAGAAGAGGAGGCTCAGGGGAGACCTTATTGCCCTCTACAACTACCTGAAAGGAAGTTGTGGTGAGCTGGGGGTCGACCTCTTCTCGCAGATAACTAGTGACAGGACAAGGGGGAATGGCTGCAAGTTGTGCCGGGGGGGTTCAGGTTGGAGAGGAGGAGAAATTTCTTCTCAGAAAGAGTGGTTGGGCATTGGAATGGGTTGCCCAGGGAGGTGGTTGAGTCACCGTCCCTGGGGGTGTTTAAGGAAAGGTTGGATCTGGTACTTAGGGACAGGGTTTAGTGGGGAATAGGTGGTAGGGAGAGGCTTAGACTAGATGATCCTGGAGGTCTCTTCCAACCTTAATGATTCTATGATTCTGTAAGAAAAGAGCTTGGTTAGAAGCAAACTTCTGACTTTGTGTGCAGACCTCAGTGTAATGTGAACTGGGAAGTCTTCAGAACATAGCATCTACAGTGCAAGTACTGTAGGCATTTCTAGCAGAAACCCTATTCCTTGTTACATGGTGGCCACACTGATTCTCTTCTGCTTTTACTCCTCATACAAATGTGTGGGAAAAAAAAGGCAAGGAGAGATGGAAAACCCAGAGAGATGGAAATTGCCTTAATGACATATCTGTGTTTGAATTTCATTCAGGTCCTAACTTAACTGCATGTTACCTTGCTCCCTGTCCACAGTTCCTCCCTAAATCATGTATTTTTCCTCTTCTGCAGAACAGACGGATTCCCAAACCCTCTGAGCTCATCTCCTGACGCTAGTGCACACACAGTGCACAGAACCACAGGAGCTTTATGCCGCTCAGAGTACTGTGCTCCTCAGGGGTTTGTTTTCCCCACACAGAATAACTTCAGACACAATGTACCTGAGGTTATACAGTCAAACAGACTCCGAGAGATGCAGAATTTGAGATTCAAATACGAACTTTTTACTGAAGTGCAGAATCTGATCAAGGAAAAAACCCATGAGGTAGCACAACCTCTTTATCCCTAACAAAGGCATTGGTGGCATCAGGATATGACTTACCGACAACAGGCCGGACCGCCTGAGGTGCTAACCACCTCCACAATGAACGATACTACATGGTGACAAACAGAATGCAAACAAGCTGATTTCTCTTTACAAAACAGCATGAAGTTCTGTCCTGCCAGGACTTTGTGAATAGAGACACGTGTGGTTGGAGCTCCATGGAGCTCCACGCTGTTCTGGCTGCTCAAGCTGCCCAATTTGAAGCTGGCTCAGGATCAGGTGCATATGTGGCAGTCACACTTTTGATTGCAATTTAAACTTCACTGAACTGTCCATGCAGTGTTTAACATAACAGAGGCCCAGTGCTTGAATGCTTGAAATAAAACACTGCCAACAACAACCTGCTTTATATAAAAGAAGAAAGAGGATAAGCAATTATAAAGAAAAGAACATTATACTTAAAACTGCTCACTGTCTCAGGCTCAGTGCTTTCTCCAGCCTAGTTCCTGCCTGTTTCCGTACTCCAGCATTTTCACTGCTGCCCTTTGCTTGGCTGTATTTCTGAACGGAGGACACTACTCATGGTTTATGCCACTAGCAACACCAGTCACTTGGAGAAAGGCCACCTGCTCTTCCCAGAGTTTATCCTAATGTTGTGAGGAGACTCAAAACTAATCAAACAACAAAAAAATCCACCTAGCCTGATCTCATGCCCTGCCTCTATATGGAGGAAAAATAAAGGGGCTCTAAATGCAAAATCAGGCTTTAACCTAAGCTCAAAAAGCACAGAAAAGCACTTTCACCCTCCAGAATTTGTTACAAAGAAAAATACAACTTGAAAAATTCTGGCTTCAAAGAAAGCACGGTCAGGCTACTTTCAATACGTGGTTTAAAACTATTACCAGGTGGTAGCTTACACTTGCATTAACTTCTTATAGCTGGAAGAAAAATAAAGATACTAAAAAGCAGTCTGAGGAGTAACATAACAACAACAGTGACTCTGTCTCAGTATCATCAAGAGAAATCCTTGCCTTAAGTAAGGAACTCAGACTCTGGTGCATTTCAAACACACACATACAAAAATAAATAAACCCGCTGCAACAACAACAACAAAAATCAACCCACAAAACCCACACCAAAACAAAAAAACTCAAATCCAAACACATCACACAAACCCACCCCTCCAAAAAACCCCAGAACAAAATACCCTCACCCCCAAAACACCCCCTACAACTATGGCAGCAGGCAGTAGGATTAATTGCACAGGTGAGCCGCTTAAAGCTAAGGGCAAAAACCAAGTAGATTGAAGCAGAAGCGAGACATGAACTCACAAGAATCACGCAAGCGTACAACGCACTCAGATATTTCCCTCAGACATACCACCGTGCCCTTTATTTATTTTTATGAAATTTTCGTGCTTTGTAGGCAAGAACACCCTACAACATTTGGGACATTTCCCAGTCTAATCCAAACCACCTCAGCATTTATATTCTAAATGTTCTTTTCAGGACTGATGCAGGTGTATTTATTTTTTAACATTGAAAAAAATAACAATCATGTAGGTAGAAGCTTGACATTCTGGCTCTCAGCCCAGGAGCTCTTAAAAAACATTTTAAAACCAAAGTCCCTGCACTCAGTAGGTTATATGAATGTACAAATACTGAAGTTTACAAATGAAACGTCTCTAAAGCTGTCCCTCCTTCTGGGTTGAACCGGTCTCCATCCTGCCCAACAGTGCAGATTCTCTTGGAGGATTTTTTAGCCAAATGGACTGTGGAGAAATACAGAGTATACGGAGTAGCTTCTGGCATACAGCAAGTTCTTTTAGTTTTGAATTACTGTGGAGGTGGGCCTGCATAAAATTTACATACCTTGTAAACTATGGATTTATGGGGAACATATAGGTTGTAAATGGGCATTGTGTTTTCTTGAACATGAACTTTATATTCATTGTGATTTAAGCACATTTAATGTGCATGTTTGAAAAGTTTCCAGGAGGAAGTTGGATTAATTTTGCTCCATTTATGATCCTCCGTGCATCACTCTAGCAGCCAATGTTTGCCAAATTTTAATCTGCCTGGGATTTTAAAAACTAAGTATTGAACGAAGAAGCAACTCAATAATCAGATTGGTTGGCTAGCATCCCATGGCATGATTAACCTGCCTAAACCATGAAGCAGAGCTGGAAGTGCTGAGCTGTGCTCTGCACGGGTCTGATCTCCTCGCAGGCCTAAGGAATCCAAACCCCCCTCAGTAAAATCTTTCAGCAGCGAGATTATTTAGGTGGCTCTTGTTTAATGAGTTAATACAAACTCCTCGTCATCTAAGCATGAAAACGAGTGCGCCCTTGTGTCTCCGAGGAGCACGTATCTCAGCCCATCCTCACTCTTCCAAACACACTTTCAGTATAACTTTTCATTGGAAACGGGAATGCAGGTCTGCAGCAAAACAACACCCAGTTCATACATCCGTTCGGTGACTTACTTTGAAACATAGTTAGACCGATAAAGATTTCCTATTCACAAACCAGACTTTCAGATCTTGATTTGCTACTGACTCACTACGGCCCTGTGCAAATCACTTCATCTCTGTGGCAGTTTCCCGTTGGACTCATCTAAATAAACTTGTGTGTCTTTAGGACCAGGACAGTCTCTATCTTTTAGAGACAGTCAAGAACCTTGCCCAGTTATTAACAAATTTCAGTTGATAATGAAGTTATAATCCTGATAAAAAGAAATGTAATAGTACAAAATAACTTTCCACTTGTTTCTAAGGAGAAAAACAAAAAAAGTGCCTTTCCAAATTGTTCTGAAGTATCTTAACAAAATATTTTCACTGAAGTCTGATTGCAGAAGCTGTTCAGCTTTGCAGCAGCTGAAGTCGATTCTGTTTTAGCAGTGTGCTACAGTAAATCATAGCTTTCCTCTCTTCCCCTTCTCATTTTTCATCACTAACAGTACCTGCAGGATTACTAGACAGACAGTCCTTGCAAACCTCCTTTTGCTGTTAGCACACCGCTTGAAGTCAGAACCCATCCTCTGCTCCAGTTCTGCTTGGAGCTCTGGAAGTGGCTACAAACATGTAAGCAGGAGATAGGAGTGTATGTTTAGTGCTAAATGCATCCAGCGTGGAAGTGCCTCCAGGCCCTAAATTAAACTATTAGAGCATCAGTGTTGGCCTGCTTTAGGCCAGGTCTTTGTCCAAGTCTTCTCTGATCAAGATGACCAGGTGGCCACAGGACATTGCTATAATTTGTTTCTGGATTTGGTTTCTGTTGTGAGGATTTTCTTTCCCAAAGAATTTGAAACAACACAATGCCTTTCTTGCAGGCCACGAGGGCGATAGCTTTCTGGCATGAATCCGAATGCGTGTACTATGTGCCTTGCATTTGAAGGTACAAGTCTTTCTCAGAGAGCTGGGACTGCACCGGACAGAGAAAGCTCGAGCTGGCCTGGTCTCCTGCGCTCTGCACACTGGGGAGGATTCCCGCAGTAAGATACCCCCAGGCCTGAACACAGTCCATCCCAAAAAGAGCTGAACGGTTCACATCAGCCGCAACAGCACCCAGGAGTGAATAGATGCACGAGGGAATAAGGTCATCAAAACAAGCGAGAGGATTAAGATATTGCCTGTACAGACGTTCCCCAAGGGCTTCATGCTGACAGTCGCGGAAGTACTGTGCAAACATGCAAGGAGGTGCAGAGTTATTCACTCTTGGTATTTATAACCTCTGTTGTAGTGACACTCGCAGGTTTTGCACCATCGATATTTGAAGAGGTAAAGGACTGATAAACACACCGAAATAACACTTGTGAACAAAGAAATAGCTGTGATGGAAGTGTTATTTAGCACACATTTCTACAGAAATAACTACAGCTCTGCTCATGAAAACCTCCAACACGCATGTGCCCTTGTAGTCCTTCGGTCTCCTAAAATGCTGCTGCACACAGGGCTACTGCTGCACGGAGGGTGAAACTTTTTTCTTTACAATTCAGCATGATCATACACACGAAAACAAAGCAACTCTGTTCTAAGGACTGGGTATTTTGAAGAGCCTCACAGCAAAGGGAGACCATCTCAGCCACCCTGTGCAAATACTGCAGCAGCGAAACAAAACTGCTCACTAGGTGGTGGTCGTGAACCACCACAGAACAGCGCAGCTACACGCTTGGTAAGTGATGAGTTCCAAAGCACAGCGGAGAGAGAGAAAAAAAACAACAAAGAATTGAAAGTAATAACATGGAGCTGGTACGTGTAGAGGTTTATTTCAGAATTCGTTGTACATACTGGTGTGTTTGTCCTCTCCACGCACCTGCGCAGGTACCACGCTCACTAGTGCCCACTTGTTTCCACGCAGGAAGAAGGGTGGCCTAGAGGCGCAGGGCTCAGCCAGGAGCCCTCGGGCTGCTCCCCAGGCAACAGTCTGCAGGCAGGGGAGACATACACTCTCTGCATCGCCTTTAAGTAGCAGCTTGAAGCTCCTGTCTGAGCACAACAGCAGTGCTGATAGCAGGGCGCAAGGGGAGGGAGGCAGGGCCTCCTCACCGCTCATGGCTGGACATCTGCTGGGCATGGTGACAGAAGAAATGCTGGCCTGGTGTCTGCATCTGAAGAGGGTTACACAGGGTGAAAACCCTCCATCTCCCACGACAGCTGTAGATAAGCTCTGTGTTCATGTTTTCCCAACCTTAATGATTCCTAAATATTCCTAAATATTTTCCTAGAGGTGCTGGGTTAGGAGGGAATCAGCTCAGATTGTCACTGGATCCCTCAGCCTTTCATTCAGAGTAGCAAACTCTGCTTCTTTGTCAGTTAGAAAATTATTTTTCCTCCATTAGCTTTTTCACACTGGAACTGTGTTCTTTTAAGACTACTGTTTAAACCTTGTGTTCTTCAGCCCATACTTGAATAGAAATCCCTTAAAAAAATCCTGCTATTGCCTATTTCTCGAAGCAATGTGCTTTTAAAAAAAGTACTTTTCCCTGACTCCTTCGGGCAATCAGTCCAAGATGAAAAAAAATGAAGGTATGGGTGGGAGCAATGCAGTGAGACTGCAGCATGAAGTTAAATGACAAAAGCAATCTGTTTGGCTTCATTTAAATTTCAGTCCTCGCATTAGAGACAACAGTGAAGCTGAAGGTCAGGGGCTGATGGCACCGCTGAAGGGCAGCCATACCCGTCTGTGGCACACTGGGGGGTTAGAACAGCAGAGCGGTGCAGCCGCCGCTCCATCCATCCCCACAGCAGCCGGCCTGCTTTAGTACTCCAGTAACAGAGACAGAAACCGCACCAGAACGAGAGATTCAGTTACTATCCGAGTCACCCACAATGGCGTGTCTCAGCCCACTTTTTTCTCCTTTTCTTCCCGTCACGCAGATGATGTATTGTCTTTCAGCCTTATTGACTGTGCCCCCTCTGCAGAAACTTTCGCTTCCTAGCCATCTGCCCACTGAAGCCGGCTGAGAAGACAGCAGACATCTGCATGTCTCAGAGCCCAGCGAGTGTTTTCAGCAAAACAGTTTTTCACACACTCCTAGCCTATCTTCTGATGAAAGAAATTCTGAAGCAGAGCCCATTTAACAGCAGGAGTAGTAATGGGAGTAATAGGGTAGCGCAGTGCTAACTGTGGCGCTTAGTGACTGTGACACTGTCTGACATTGATTGATTAAGAGGCTGAAACTCTGACTGTGGCACTGGGCTGTTAAGAATAAAACGAACTTTCACTTCTCATTCGTACACATCCATCACTAGCAGGCAACTGCTAGCTTTTGTAGTAACGACTGTGGTTTCTTTTGTGAGAGGGAGATACGAGTAAGATGTAAATGCAGTTTCTTCTGTGCTTTCAAAAGCATTTTAATTCATCAGCATTTTTTGAAAGGATCTTTAAAGAAGAAATAAAACTCTGGCAACACAGCTGGGTTTCAGCATGTTCAGCATCTCAGCTGTCACAGACTCTTCCTCATTTGGATGAGAACCTGGCTAGAGATTTTGAGGTGAATGGCTATCTGACGTCGTTCCCTTGAGGCTGCAGAATCAGTCCCCAGTGCAGGACAGCTGCCAGATCCTCCCAAAACACCAGGGTCTTGTCCGTGTCTTCAAAGTTAAGAATACTCTGGTGCCCTGCCTTGAACAGAGGACATATACGGATGCTATAAGGGGCATCTCTATGGGATCAGCTGGTGCGTTGCAGGGTGCTCTCATGTTTCTGTACTGCCCCACACGTACATCTCCAACTGTTTTGGTTTCAGGATCGACCATGACGGTAGCTGTGTGATTCAGGACCTTTTCGGTTTTAAAAAAACATAGAAGGAGGCTCCCCCTTACTTTGGCTTCTGCTCTTGGCATTAGGGGATCCTCATGCACTGCCATGGGTTGTTGTAGGAAGATGCCTGAACACTTCTTCAAGACAGCAAGTGAATCAGTAGGAACAAGCCAAACCAAGCTTCTAGAATCTAAGGATTACCTTTAGGAATAAGGACAATACGGCGGATTTCTCAAGATGCAGTTGTCCTCAGCAGCCACTCAGGAAGACCAGATTACAAAGTCATTTAACACTGTGATTTGAAAGTGTCACTAAATAGAGACAGTGAGTCTGTAAGCACAAAGATTAACTCAGCTAAATGTTTAAACAAGCAAATAGTCATCAGCTGAACCATATACTGCCAGACTGGCTCACACGCAAGTGATAAGCTGAACCAACTCTCTCAGGACTGTTGGCATTGCCATGCAGGAATCGCATTACGGTTTCCAGCACTGACCTCTCTTGTTCAGATCATAAAATGACTTGGGGTTTTGAAAATTAGTTTCACATTTCCCTCAGCTGCATTTGGCTCCAGTCTACTTTGATCTCCCTCCCTTTCTCCCTCTATCCCAACTTTGGCCTTTCTTCAGAAAAAAAAGAGAATATACATTATGGTCAAATTAAGGCACATTCAAACATTTGCCATTTTTTAGATATGGCCTATTTGTCTTCCCAAAAACAGCAAGAAAACTTCAACCGAAATGTCAGGAGAATTTATCCACCCATCCAGGACATTTCAATTGTTTGAAACGTGACATACTTCCAAACTCCATCACCCTCCTCACAGCGCTACCACAGCATCTGTGCGAGACAATGGCTCCTGAAACAAGCTATTTGAGACTACAAACAACCACAGCATCACTTCCTTAGTTCCCCGCTTCATCCTCCCCAGGTCCTCCTTCAATCTGTCTCATCTACTTACGGTATCCTGTCATAACCTCTACTCCAGCTGCTTCACAAATGGACAGACTGTGACACAATCATCCGATATTACGGTGCTCTAAAATGGCATGGCTGTACCAAAGAGCACAAAATGGAAGCTCCCAAAGTCTGAATGCTGTTCCATTCACACTTTTATTAGCCTCAGATCAAATCTTATACAACCGTAGACATCAACTAGCAGCATTTGAACAATTAATTTGCCAAGTTTCACTATTGTACTACTGAGCTACCAGAATAGACGAGAGCAGCTTCGACTATCACCAAGGCACACATGTTGCTCCAGTTCCCTGACAAGATGAGCATAACTTTTTGTGTTCTTGATCAAAACAGACCTCAGAAGCGAAATTAAAAGTCACCATTTGCTGGCGTCCATGCTTCCAAGTTAAATTTAGCTTGCAGTGAGCATACCCACGACAAAAATACCCCAATGCCTGTATGTTCTTACAAGACGAAAATACAAAGAGGGCGTGAGCGTAGCCAGAGCTAATCCATTTGAAAAGTTTAACAGCTATCTGCAGAATGCTTTTTTGGAGTAGTCAATCAGCGCAGACAGTTACGATGCTTTCCTCTTCAAAGAACGCCGGCCTTTCATGTAGGCGGGCTTTGTGCATAAGGAAAGTATTTTTAGCCGTGCATTGAAGGATTTGACATTGAGAGAACATTGGGGACATTGTTCAACTGGTGAAACTTGGATTGGTAGTACTTGTCTTGTACTGAAGACTTTCTGGGCCTAGAGAACAGCTTTCTCCTTTAGTACAGTTTGGAAGCATTCATAGGCACTATAACTATTTACATTTCTGTATCATGCATTAAAATAAATGAATAATAAACGTCATACTCTCATAACATCATGTCCCCAGGGATCGCTAATATATTTCTTTGAGGACATAACTCCTATTTCAAAATCAGGTAGATGCAAGGTCAAAGGTGTTGGAACAGGAAACCAGCCTGGTGCTTTAGTGGGTATAAAACACAAAACAGGATCAGATTTGTCTGCAGATATAACCCAGCTCCCGGGGAATACAGAGCCAGCACAGCACAACCTCCCTGTACCAGAGATTCTTACCCAGCGCCCCGAACCAAGCCCGTGCCACAAGGACGACTCTGCATCCTGATATTGTTACAGTCTTCAAAGCAGACACCAGGTAGACGTAGACAACATCTACATTCACAAAATTATATAAAATTATAAAACCCAAAGTTTTTAGCTATCACGTTGGTATTCTGCCACTGCAAACCCTGCATTCTGTACTATAGGTAATTAGGAGCCAAGTGTTAGCTATACCATAAAATCCAGATCTGTGCCATTGCTTGCCGTTACATGATGAAAACCTACAGCCCTTAAAAAAATTATTCAAAGCACAATATTCTTAACATATGACTGAAAAATAATCAACATGCACAGCCTTTCGTGAACCAGAAGTCTTAAATTATCACTGGTATTAATTGTATATAATTGAAATGATAAACTCCCCAAGATAAATCATATCTCACTCGTAAATCAAATATTTTTCCCTAACATTAATAAATAAGTTCTCATTCATAAGCATTTACAGATTAATGCAGAGCTATGGATGTAATTTCTTTGCAAAAGAAGCTATGTCAATGTCACTGTTATTTATAAATCTCTAGACTCCATTTTTTTTAACCAAGCGTAACAGGCTATGAATCAAGGCACTTTTTTTATTGTTTGGTGTATAGGCCTTAAGAATCAGAAACAAGCTCTATAATCTAATTTCCCCTGAGATTATGTAACAAAAGTGATAAACTTATTGTTAGTACAGCAACGTTTTTGACAGCTATAATTTTTCCCCCCAGAAGAAAGTAATTTGAATTTAGATTAAGACACATCTCTGTAGCCTCCCTTATAAACTGTTGGATTAAGTTTCTTCATTGCTCCATACGCACGTTTGCCTGAGTGAACCAAAATGTGGAAATTAAAAATGTAGGAAGAGAGAAGCTTCTGCATTCCATTGACCTTTATATTAGTTAAGCATTTGAATTTTAATATATGTATGATACATACTTTAATTAAAGTGTAAAACAGAACTCCGAGTTTCCCAGATTTATGAGCCATGTATCACTGAAGCTTCGTTCTAAAACCTTTCAGCCAGCAGGCTTCTCTGAGGCAGAAGCACCGCTGCCGAATGACGCACTGCTAGATGCCGATAGTAAAAGACAGCACGCAAGTTAAAGGTGAGAAATTCTGGCCAGTTGCTTTTTTTTTTTTTTAATTTAAATTTGAATATGAAGGCAATCAGAAGAAAAGATTAGAGAGAGAAAAAATGTTAGCTGGCTGTGTAAATTGATAGTTGCGGAGGAATAGCAGTCTTCTCTTTCTGCCTATAGGCAATGATTTTACCACATAGCCTCTCTGTATTTTCCCCTAACCGTAGGGTAATACAGACGTGCTCGTCATCTCGATGTAGAGTTTACTCAGCTCTTAGTGCTATGCTCAAGCGTACTGAGGTAATATGGGGTCTGCTGGCTTCCCTGATGCCAAGGCTTCAAATTCCTTCTGCTTTCGACACTATTTCATTGGAATATATCCAGGAAAAAAACCCAAACTAATTAAAAAACCACATACAAACAAACCAACCCAAACCCAAAGCCCCCCAAACACCCCACCCCAAACCATAAAACAAGCCCTCAGTCCAAACTCCTGTGGGGTGCGTGAGGCTCGGAAACCCGCCTAAGTGCAGCTTTCATAAAAGTGGGATACAATGAGCACATCTTTCACAAATAACCACTCTGGAGGATGTTAAAAAAATACTAATTCCTCAGATCGGCTGTTTATTACCTTCCCTCGCAGATCATTTAAAGCAAGCTGTGTACTTATCGCAGCTGAACTGCATTCATCACAATTACCATTACTCACTACCGCGTTTCCAGCATGTTCCTTTTCTCTCCCACCTTTTGCTGTACTGCAAAGCTGCACAATTCTAAAAGATGCTAAAAATTAACTCTGCGCAGGAGATCTCATTCCGTGCTTCCACTGACTTTAATTAGATCACTCACATGAACAAATGAGTTCTAGAACACCAGTTTGGATGGGAGAATTCCAACAAATTGGTCTCTTGTTTGGATCGCACCGCTGGAGAGAGCATCCAAGCTTATGCAAAAAAGATCTCCCTCCTGAAGAAGGGGTTGAGTGGCTTCATAGCCCCTGAG
>VWZZ01000194.1:224258-247279 GCA_013399095.1 Psophia crepitans
CCTGTGAGTAACTGCATTGTGTCAGGAAAGCAGGATCACGGTAGAAATGAAACGCTGGATGGAAAACTTCCCGGAGTTTGCTTCGTTCTGAAAGAGACCCGTGAGGTGTGGGATTTGATACTGCTTGTACTTCTCTTCCTGGGGCGATGGCGGTACCCAAGGCTATTTCTGCTGATGGATGTAATATAGCGCTGTGAATTTTATCTAGCTTTGGATCAGCTCATGCTCCTCTTTAAGAGGAGGCCTTTATCCTCTGAAGCTGAGAAACAGTTCTTGCAACAATTTATCACGAATGACAAGATCTGTAACAATACCACTCTCATTCTGGCCTATCTATAATACTTGGATGTTGTTTCCACTCAGAACAATGTTATCTGAGAGACACAGACTCGTTTGGTTGTAGCGCTGTGAACGCAAATGTCGGCGCTGAGCCTCACAGCCTGTCTGCTACCCGCTGGCAGCCTGATCCTGCATCCAAGGCCACGAGATCGGCGCGGGGACGGGACAACGGCCCGGACCGAAGAACTTCAGGAATGAAAGAAACGTACGGAAACGAGAGGCTGCTGGTGACCCTAGAAGTTAAATGGGAACAGCAGCTTGCACCGTCCATCATTTCTGAAACCTATTTGCTGCCCCTTGTGCATCTTGTGATTTTTGCCTACTCGGTTCACGAAATAATATTAGCTCAGCACGTAGCTCCAGCTCAGCAGTTCCGTGCCGCCTTCTGCAGCCAGGCTACATGAGGTACATAAATTTATGCCGTAACTGGAGGCAGCGGCCATTAGCCATGCTTTTATTTTGGCTTGTAAAACCAAATTCATTTGCACAGCCAGAGGGAACGATGAAACCAAAAGGGAAGCACCAGCTGTAACTTTGCCTTCTCACATTATCGTGCAGCACACGAGTGCGCTGTGAGAACGTCACCAACTACCCACTAAAAACAAAGCCTACCTTGAAAGTTAGCACAGCGTCGGTCGGTTTGCAGAGTCTGATTTAGCACCAAGTTATGCAACGCAGTGAGATAATTAAGCAAGGGCACTGTGGGTATAACTTTGTAAAGACGGAGGATTCCATCAGGAACGACTGGTGCCCAGTGTGAGCGGTGCTGGCACACTCCAAGCCTGGCTGGCTGACTGGCTGGGGCTGCAGCCAAAAGAGGTGAGGAGGTGCAGGTGTGGGATGCAGTTCCTGTGAAAGTGCTGCGGTAAGAGAACTGTTAATTAATTCAATACCAAAATACTTGCTTAGGTAGAAGGCCGCTTCTGTAATCCATGCGGATTGAAACAGCTAAATTGCAGCTTCCACACTGCTCCCAGGTTTGCTGTACTTTGCTGAAAGGCTCCAAGATTTTAATCTTAGCAAAGAGTGAGGTAACTGCAAATGAGCTCTCCTCTCAGCCATATGTGGTGGTACCCCCATTGGCCCACGCAGCAGAGTTCCCACTCCTGTCCTCGCAGCTAGCTTATCTTTAGAAGCTGTCCTGCTACCCGTCTCCCGCCTCCACCTCATTCATCAGAGCCCCTCCGGATTCCCACTCTGAAGGGAGCAGAAAACCTTCGTTTCCCTTCACGTGCCTGTGGGGTGAAGAGAATGTCACTGACACTGAGTGATGGGAAGTCCCTAGGAAAAAATAGTATAATTTGAGGAGTGCTAGCATGCTGAAAGCCTTGGAGAAGCAGCACTTATTTTATATAACAGGTCTCAGTTGTCGCTGACATCTGAAGGGCAGAGCCCCCTTTCCCCTGGAGGTTTGTTTCTTTGGGCAGGTCAGTCCCCTTCCCTGCTACCCAGGTCCATTCATCCTTCCCAACCCCTCTGCTTTCCGTCCTCCACTGGCAGAGCAGTTCCATCTCCCTTCCAGCTACAGCTGCCATTTCATTCTTTCCAGTTACTATAATTCAGTTTTACCCAGGAAAACACAGGGCAGACATAGCTGCACCCACCAGCCCTTCAAGAGCTTAAACAAAACCAAATATAAAAGGGATTTCTTCCCGAGTCCACTCCTCTTTCCCCACGCTACTGCAAAAGCGCAGGCGATGTCCCTAAGGCTGTCCTTTCAATCCATTAGCTTGGGTATGCACTTTTATTCCTTATTACAATTAATTCCCCTTCTGCTCTCTAGGAGATGGGTAACATAAGATTGAGCTCTATCATGATTATAATAATATCATGATTATAATAATAATTATAATAATTCTCCAGCTTACCATACAGCCCGAATGTGTTTTCACAGCACTTGTACAAGACAGAAGAACATTATGATATTTCACTGTACGTCTGAAACAGCGAGGCTGATGAACCTGACAAACAATGAGCACTTTGCCGTCTGAATGGTTTAGGGGAAGGGGAAAAGCAAGCAAGCAAGAATCTATCTTGAAAATATTCTACAACCATAAGCTAGTTCCCTAAGGTCACACAGGATGTCTTCTGCAAGACAGGTTTAAATTCAGGTCTCCCAAACCCTGGGAGCTTCTTGTAACCTATCCAGCCTGACAACCCTCTACATAAAGGGCAAATAACACACTGCCATAACAGCAACCATACGGCAGAGGGACAACAGTTAAATGAGAAAAAGGAGAAAGAAAAAAAAAAAAAAGAAAAAAAATAGGCAATGGTGTTCTTTGCTTCTTATTCCTTGAAAGAAAAAAGCGACATCTTTTTCACTGTCTTTTTGCCCATCTGTTTTGAAATCCCCCATGAAAGCTGCTAATTGTTCTTGATAGCATGTGTGTTTATTTTTGATTTCAGCTTACACTACTGCACAGCTCACGCAGTGAGAGCAGTGGCTGCTCCAGCTTTGTTAGTCTGGGCGTTGCATCTAACCAGGAGCAGCAAACCCCACAGCAATGGTGTATTGCTGTTTGTATTTGTCTTCTTACCTTGTAACAAATTCTTTCTAAAGATTCTTTATGTTTGTTGCAGGAAAGACAAGTCACGCCAAAACTTGAGATGATCAACATTCGTCTCCAAGAAAACACATACACTTTCTTCATCCCCCAGTGCTGGTGCCTGGGGAGGCTGTTCAGATAAAGCCCGGGATTCAGGAAACTGGAGGGAGACGAGGGACAACGAGCCCAGAGTAGCAGAAAAGGTTAGCCTGACCCCTTCCTCTTCTAATGCGACTCAGGTCTTCCATCGGGAAACCAATGAAGGAAAAAACTAAGCATTCCTGTTCTTTGAATACATTACGTTACTCTGTGTGATGATAAAGACGTGATAATCATGCCACTTTGTCCACTTGCAACTTGACATTACCCAGCGCAGCCCTAACCCTGTTCTACCGACAGCTTCGCTAGGATTTCGTGACAAAAATGAAGCGGTGGGAGGAAGGCTGAACAGATCGCTCCTGCGAGGGTCCCAGTTGCTTCAGCAAGCCTAACCGTACTCTTCAGACTTAATTTTTGCATTCTTATTTAGTAACATCCCAACATACAGCTTATATTAAATGCATCTATTTAAGCTTGAGCTTGAATATTTTTCAATTCTTCTGCAAATAAATCATTAGAAATGTATCCATCATTCACCATCCTATCTCTGCCCATCCTAATAAGCAACACATGGCATTTATCACCAGTTTCTGCCACTGTTTGTCATGGCATGGCCCGGTTTCATCCTTGGACAAACCTCTCCTTGGCACTGAGGAGCTGCAGGATCCGGCCCACTTAAATTTAATAATAGAGATAAATTCTTTCTGAAGTCTTTCTGATGTTAGTAATTCAAATGGCTTTCCTTTTTTAGATTTGGGTTTATTGCCTTGTAGTTAAGGCTCAGATAATTAAGTAGATTTATATTTATATTGTCTTACTTATTTAGTCATGCCTGTTACTTAAACCCCAGTAACAAACAATGACATTATTACTCAAGTACTTAGGATATCTATCCATAATCTAAATTAAGACCCAGCACAAATGACTGCTTATTCTGACTTGATGGATAAATAAACATTCAGCAGTAAAAACAACGAGGACAGCAAAATAAACCCTCGCTCTCCCATTCTCTGCTGAGTGTCAGGACACACAGCATGCCTTAAGAGGGGGGTGAACGCAGACATCGATATCAGGTATGGAAAAGCAAGTCAGAAAGTCAAATCCTACGAGTCTAATTTTGGATATGAAGGTCTTGGGACACAAGCACGACAAGGTGTGAGGGAAGAAAAAACATCTTTACTGCACGCAAGGATAAACTGGTAAAAAGAAACAAGCATTCAGACTCAAAACAGTTTTTGAGCTTGCATGCTCAAAAGCATGTCTCTTTTTTCCAAGTATATCATTGTATCTCGGAAATGATATTATCTCTCCTTGCAGGCTTTATAGTGCTTAAAATGTCAACTCTTCTTGAAGATGTCTGCTTTGCGCCTTCCATCTGTTCACAGAGACGAAGCTGCTGCCCATCACCGCTCTCACCCCTCCCACAGCAATGTGGGGAAAGGTACACTCTGTAGATAAGAGTTTCCAAATAAATTATGGCTTCAGATGAATGTTAACCTCATTTCCATACCTAAAACTAGTGGTGGAGACCACAGAGCACGGGTATTATATGCTTCCCATATAAAATTCTATTTATAGGACCCAGCTCTCAGAGTAGGCACAAGGAAAAGTTACCAGTGGTTTCAGTGCAATATGTGTACAGTAAAGTCAGTCTAAAGTCCTTAAGAAAAATCATTCACTAGAAAAGAGTTAAGAGTTGGTGGGTGTAGCAAAATTAGTTTCAGCTCTTCCCAAAAGAAATAAGAAAAACTAAAGCAAACAGGAAATACACTAAACTCATGTTTTAGATGCTTAGATAGCATTTATTTTTATTGGAACTAAAAAAAAAAATTAAAAAAGGGCAATCTCCTGTGTTTGTGCATCATGGGTTAAGGGACGGTACTTTGGAGAGGAAAGCGAGGTAGGGGCAGTGGAGCTGATTTGCCCAGTCACATCAAGTCTGTGGCAGCACAGGGAATCAAACCTTGGTCCCCTCCCAAGGAAGTGCCTGTACCACAGCTGGGCCTCAGGACAGAGCGTCCCCATGAAAAGCCAAGGCCAAAACAGCGCCCTGGGGTAGAATCCCACCCAGATTTTACAGCTGGCAGAAGGGAGGTGAGGCCTTTTGGCCAATGAGGCATCTTTGATGCTCAAACCATTTTACATCATTTTGCCAGGGTGAGGTGGCCTTATGGTGACCATAGGCACAAGTTATATCCCCGGAAATACACCTAGGCGCTGCTGAGGTGGTGCATGGTGGCCTCAGCATCAATGGAAACGAGGCCCAAGAACTCAACTGCCATGTTCTGGGCTGGCCGCAACCGCAGCAGCATACGGGCAGCACCACCACCCCAACAGAAGGGAATGAGGTCACAGACAAACGCGGCGACGCCTGCGTTCCCACGGAAGATGACAATCTTTCTGCCAGGCCAGATGGAAAAGACGCAGCCTCTGTCTTTTGGCCACGGCTGCTACCTGGGGCAGCCCAGTCTTTAGCAGCCCACTCGCACCAAGCACTCACATTACAAATGCCAGCCACGCTCATGTACTCAGGAGCGCCAGCAAGAAATCCACCCACTCTTCTGGCTCCTTTCTTCAACATTATGTCAGCCTGTTATAAACCAGTGAAGCCAGCAAGCTCCCCCCTCAAAGCCCCACACTCACACAGTCAAAAATATTCCTCCCGTCTGTTCCTGCCAGCTTTCAGCTAGGGGGAGTTTTGCTTTGCTCCATTTTTTTAAGCCAGCCACATGCCATATTGTGATGACTTCATGCAAGTCTATAGACTAATCTTGCCAAGAACCCAGAACTAAACTGCATCCACTGAACCATGGTAAACCTCAGCACTTACAGTTTGATGGATGTAATTCCTGGCAGTGATGTCCTAAAATGGTGTTTTCCAGCTCCTCACAGTGGAAAGCCTCCAGAAACACATCTGTCCCAACGTTCAGTCTCCGATGCGTACGCCACCGCACAAGGAGCTGGTGCTCGCTGCGTGGTGAGTGGCTCATCCCTTCCGCCCATGGCTTTACCGATGTGCTTTTCTCCTCTCTATCTCTGGGAAAACGTGGGCACAGCAGGATGAATGGAAATGCCTGGAGGTGTGCTACTTCCCCGACTGGTACTAATTAAAAGTAGGTTATGAACCATCCAGTTTATTGTTTTAGGGTCCTAAAAATTTCACACTGTTAAGGCTCGTTTTAAACATTTATTATGCCTGCTAGCTGATCATTAGCTGACAGCATGGCTGGCATAACTGCAGCTAGTTCAGTCATTGCTTCTACCAACTGCACTTAAAGGAGAGTCTTAATCTTGTGGCACTGGCAGTTTTCCCATGGGCAACACCCCCATTTCTTTTCCTTTTCATGTGGTTCTTCCATTTGAACCTTTACGATGGTCCTCCTGGCAAACTGACAACATTCAGATCAGCCATCCCCGAGAGCAACTTCTCTGCCTCTGCCATTCTTCCACGCACCAAGGAAAGCCAGGATCAAGAGTGCTCGAAGACCCAGCCCATTCCCAGGTGTTCCTGCTTTTCCTCTTTTGAGAGCTACTGCATTGATTTCATCCCTATCAGGAGTTTGTGGACTTCAGCAGTGTTGAATCAGATGCAAGTTTGGCCCTGTGCTTTCCCAGGGTACCCAGAGAGGAACATTCTTGTCCATACAGGCAAACACCGATGACAGATGCGTACGCAGGGATGGCTGTCAGCCTCTGAACCCCTGCCACCGCAGGGGAAGGTGCAACTGCTGCTCAGGCCACAGAAAAGCTGTACAGCAGCACCCCAAAAAATCCAGGAGCCAACCATACATGTGGGACAGGATGGGTATAGAGAGTTATACTAATCCAAACTGAAATTGAGTCAGGTCATCACAATCAACTTCCTCTATACTCAAGTAAAAGCACTGTGCCCCCCTGAATCGTTAAGACTACTTTACTGCCTTCTCCTCGTCCAGTAAGTATATATGAATGCTTTCAGACACTTTCCCTCGTTCGTTCCAAGTGGAGAAGTTGTCCATCTTTTCTAAGATGTCCCTTTGGCAGACAAATGAAGGACAGCAGTAATTTCACCAGGAAACTCATAAAAATCCTCTTTTAGTCTATTCCAAGAAACACAGAGCAAATCAGAGTGTCTCCCACGTTTCTGGGAGTCTTACACATATTATAGATCTCAAGATGATTAACTGCTGTTGAAGTAAACAGGGAGGTTTCTGCTGCCGTGGTTCAGCCCTAGCCAGCAGCCAAGCACCACACAGCCACTCGCTCACCCCTTCCTCACCCAAGCAGTGATCCCACCTCCAGGCCAGCTTCCCCAGTTACATAGGAGCATGATGCTCTGTGGTATGGAATATCCCTCTGGCCAGGCTGGGTCAGCTGCCCCGGCTGTGCTCTCCCAGGTTCTTGTGCCCCAGGCAGGGCCTGAGAAGTCCTTGGCTTAGTGTAGACACTACAACTACCCAGCAACAGCTAAAACATCAGTGTGTTATCAACAGTATTCCCATACTAAGTCCAAAAGCACAGCACTATGCCAGCTACTACAAAGAAAATCAACTTTATCCCAGCTGAAACAAGGCCACTGCCAAAAAAGCCAAGTATCCTTTGAGATAAAAGGTTATCTTCCATCTCGGCACTGAATTACATGACAGGCTCATCAGCGATGCCAGCATTTCTGTGAAAACGGTGTTTGTGAAACGACGAGGACGGAGCCCGAGCTGCGTGCAAGCTACCCAACATCTCAGTCAGAGGCCGTACTGCTGTTCTGATCATCCCAGCCCAACCTTGCTCTGGGAACCTCAGCCCTCCAAGCGATTGCGGCGAGCTCCTGGACCTTTGCCACCCAGCGCAGGATATTCTTGGCAAGGGTGATAAGGGCACTTGTCCCAAATAAGGAGAAATCGAGAACCTGGTTTGTCTCGGCACTCTTGGAGCCAAGAAAATCTGCCAAAACTCATGGAGCCGGACACAGGAGGGAGGGAAAAAATGCCACAAAAAACCCAGATGAAGAAAGAGAGTGAACTTATGACTGTCTGGCTAGCCAGTACCGGCAAAACCTCATTACAGAGCAACGATGATGAAATACAGTGACAGTAAGCGTAACAGAGCTGATGAAAGACCTTGAAATGTTTATGCTAATACAAAGTTTCAGTTTCACATTCCATACAAGCTTTTCAAACAAGAACAGTGCCAGAAAACACAGAAGAACGATCTGAAATTTTACCTTTTCTTAAAAAAAAAAAACAAACCCAAAATCAACCACCAAACACCAAATCCCTGCTTCCGTTTCTCAGTACAGTCCGTGTACCTTGCAGGACAGGTAAAAAAGGCTTTCATAACTGGAAAAAAATGCTTCAGTTCACTTGTGAGACAAACCCGCATCAGAGCTACACGCTCCTTCAGAGAGCCAAACCCTCAATTCAGAGTTTGGAGACACGGCATGGTGCCAGCGGAGCAGCTGGTAGGTGGCAGCACAGCGGCACAGGCCACGCTTTACACCGTGGAGGAACTGCCCCACTGCGCAGTCACTACACGTGTATTCACCAGCAAGACACTCGCACGCAGAGAATGAATAATTTAGCACGCTGAAAACAAAACAAAAACCTGCAAGAAAGCTCTAGTCCTGGTTCTACTCCAAACATCTATTATTTAGGCTGACCGCCCCCATTCTATTTCCTCCACTTTGATCAAGTAATGGCCAAGAAAAGCGATCACCAGCGTAAGGAAAACATAATCCTGCCATCTCTGAAGTGCTGTGGCAAGTGTAAATGCATTACTGTCTGTGAGAACAGAGGAAATGTTTCTTCAGCGGCTACGATGAGAAGTGAGGGGGAAGAGGTGGGAGGAGGTAGGGGAGAAACTATTATTCTATGAACGCGTTAGATCAGTGGTAAAAGAAAACGAGCCTGCCTGCACATCCCTACGTTATTGATTTCGAGGAGGAAGCTGTAGCGTATAACGGAGGTAATGAAACACCTCGATCTGCATTTGAAAACGGTTAGCCCGGCCTGGCAGGGGACTATAGCGATCTACTAAATAATCCAGTTATTGTTGGGGGGGGAATAAAACCAAAATAAATTGCTGCGAGCGCATGAAAGAAAAGAAGAAATCCCTCCGCCACTCCTCTAGTTTTTGTGACCCGCGCACGAAGCAGCCGTTACCGTACTGCTGCTTTCCACGACCGCTGCAGCAGGCGGCCAGCCGAGCCGCTGCGGACACAGCCCAGAACTAACCCAAGCGGCTCTGCAGCTACCTTGGGAACAAAACCCGCTTGGCCACCGCGTCGCCAGCTGCAGGCTGGGCGCTGCCTGGCAATGCCACCACTCTGCCCCAGGCTCGTTCTTGTGTCAGCCCATAGCGAAGATGATGCTTAAGGACACGAACTGAAAGACATCCAACACTCCTCTCCAAAAAACTTGACATGAAGAACATGCGGGAACAAATATTTGAGTTCTTCTCCAAAAGCACTCCAAGAAAGAAGGAAACATAACCCCTTAATTAAACAAACAAACAACCCCAAACCACCAAAAAACCCCAACAAAAACCCCCCAAACAAAAAACAACAAAACACCTCAGCAGAATTTGGGAAAAAAACAAACCATCTTTTATTAGTGATTTCCCAGGGCGCTCGTTCCCCCCCACACTCTGCAAAGTCCCAGAAGCGCACAGACCAGCTGCCTTCCAAACCTGCAACGCTGCACAGTTTAAAGCAGGAGCTTAATTTAGAATAATATTATTCTTCAGGCTCTGGAGTGGCAGCCCCGTGGTAGTGCCAGAGGATCAGCGAGCTGCTGACCCTGCTGCAGTCTCTCAGGCATCAATGAAAAAGGGTTGATGGATTTTTGGATGTTTCTCATGTTGACCTGTCCCTTTTAAAAGGGAGAGAAGTGATGAAACAAAAACCTCCTGGCAGCGGGGTAAAAGCAAAACAACCTACAGAAGAGGAGAGGCTACAAGAACTCCGAACAGGAAGAGATGAGGATTGTTGCTGAGTTAAAGGTACCAAAGTTGCCCGATAGACTCTGCAGCCCGGGGATTTCTAAGGATGGGAAAGCAGTGCAGGGGGCTGACGGGGACTTTTGCGGTCCTGAGCAGGTAAATATTACACATGAAACAACTCTGCTTTTACATGTGCCAAAGGACCTGGACTCTACCCAAGCGACGTGCAGATTACCCGCACAACATACCACGGCGGAGACGTGAACACCCACTACCTCCTTCTCTGGACGCTCACCAATCCAAACCACTAACACACACAAACCACCCCCCCAGGCCCAACCGCCGCCAGCCAAGTGCCCTGCACGCCATCATCGCACCAGGCAAAAGTCTGGTGGAAGGATGGGGGGAGCCTGGCTGCACGCAGTCAGGCAGCTCCGATACTGACCCGTAGCTTTTGGGTCTCCTGCCAGACGGGACGCCTGGCATTCAACCAGGTCACTTGATTTACAAGCAGAAAGGCACGTTTTTGAGCAATAGCATAGGTACCTCTATGGAGTAATCATATTCTTTAAGGGCCTTCACCATTATCTACGTCAGAGTCTTCCAGACGTGATTCTGACAACATCACAAGCATCTGCCACGTGTGTCTCTGGTCCCCTCCCCAGAGGAACATGGAGTTATGACTAAAGCTGCATCTTCACTTCACCTCATTCACTTCAGCAGAGCTCTACGTCAACAACTGCTGGGAAACCACAGAAAACTTCTTCTTAAGAAGTATTTGTCTTTGGAAATCATTATTGTCAAGGTTATAGAGGTTCGGGTTTTTGTTGGCTGGTTGTTTTGGGGGGGTTCAGTGTTCTTAGTGCTACTTGAGTAAGCAGAAGAGGCGCAGTGGTGCACGGCGCCGCCCACAGCAGCTGTGACACCCGAGAATACACTCAGCCGCAGCCCCTCCAGCCACGGTACCACCTCTGGTGTCTGGCATGGGACATGCCGGGTGACAGGGAACAGCCAGCCAGGAGGGTTTATTCCAGCCTCCAATGTGGTAACAATAGATATGTGACCACAAATACTCTTACGGGGGAAGTAGAGGGTTTCTCTTACAACCCTTCTACTGAAGGTTACTTTCCCATCGGACTGGTCTCGGTCTGTTAGATCTGATGTCCTTTTCTGCAGCAGCAGCTCCCCCGAGCCCTGCACCACCAGTGCAGAGCTTCCAGCCCACCATCACCATTGCACCATCCCAAGCTCCAAGCAATTAAACATCCTGCTGTGAATTTTTGTAGTTTGCACAGTTCTTGTCTACCACGCAGAAGACTCACTGACGTACAAAGGATCTCCTCCTATCCCTCCCTTCGCAGGACGCAGAGCATCACAACAGCATCTTCTTCCTCATCAACCCCAGCTAAAAAGAGGAAAGTTCACAGTAGATGCTGTAATTTTTAACCCCGCTGTAATGGGAGTCTTGGCTCACAGGAAGTCAATGTCACCTTCTTCCCTGAAGGCTCCAAGGCTCTGGAATAGCCCTACACATTGACTGCCATCAATAGAGAACACGCAAAATAATTAAAAAAAAAAGGTGTTTGAGAAGACAAAAGCCTCAAGTTTGTGACTTCAGTTTCACATAACTGAAACTGGGCATAATTAAATCCTGGTTTTTCAATAGCCACTTCAAAATGAATCTCTGTGATGCAGAGAACACTGGAAGTGGGAAGATACTTTTTATTTAACCTCAAAATCTATTTTTACTCCAGAATCCTCATTGTCCCCGGCTGGAGCTTTCTCTTCCTCCTGGCAGGAGTGGGAGCAATGGAAAGATGAAGGAAAAAAAAGAAAAAGAAAAAGCAATGGGGAAGAACAGCCAGGGCCTCTCACACAAGCTAGAGAGAGAATAAAGAGGGAGACAAAAAATATGCAAGAGATTCCCTGTACCCTGCAAACCAGATGAAGGCAACTCCTCACCCTGCAGGTCTGAGTGGAAGTACAAATCCTAAACAAACCCCCCCCCAGGACACCAACTCCAATCTCATACTCAAGACTTTGCCACCACACCACACAAAACGCCGCAGCACAACCACCTATCACAGCACCAGAGAACTGTAAAATCTTACTTCAGTTCTGTTGTTTATTGCTTTTCTCCTTTGCTTTCCACCTGGCGCACACAACCTTTGGCACTCTCGTTTCATGGCAGGAGCACGAAGAGCAGGGTTCCCCAGAGCAGCGCCGCCCCACGGCCGGCTGAGCGAGCAGGAGCAGCCAGCCAGCGGGTGCGGAGCAGCAACGGCCTCTTGGCCCACCCAAAAGCCGAGTGCTGCCAGGTGCTGAGCATCTGCAGCGCCCCCCCAGCTGGCAGAGAGGGAGGAACCCGTTAGCTTCAGAACGTCCCCCTGCTCCCTGGAGGAGCATGCCCTGTGCTCCCCATCACCAGGAGGCAGGTGTGCTCCCAGCTGGCCTTCTCCCATGAAGCGTGTCTGCAAGGGAGCAGGCTCCTGGAACAAACCTCCCAGGCGAAGATGGGGCTCAGCTGTTCCCCCCACTCTCTGAAATGCCAAGGCTTGTGGCAACAGAGGCATTTGGAGTGGGACCTCTGCAGGGGAGGCTCTGCTGTTAAAGCCATTATTGTAGTATGTCCCTTATCCCAACCTCAAAGGATGATCCAAACCATAAAATCCCTAGGCTTGAAATCTGCTTCTGTCATCAATCACCAGACTAAAGAATAACTGATATAACGGAGAAGAAAAAGAAAAGAGAAGGAACTTCTGTTTGTGAGATCTCTGAGCTAATGTAAGAATTCTGGCCCGTTACAGTTCACGGCTTACTCTTCTGCGCCGGGTGAGGAGAAGGCCCCACGCTGAGCACTCCAACGCCTTTTCTCTACATCAGGCTCGCAGAGGAATGCTCGCACAGACTGCCCAGCACCTGCAGTAATCCCCATATACGTATTTTTTACATACAAAAAGATTGGAAAACACTTCCTCCCTGCTGCAGAAAGGAAACAATCCATAATATTAGCTAAACCCCTCTTTCTCACCCACGTACTGCTAGTTCAACATGTTACGTACATTCCAGTCAAAAGAAGGCCTGATGTTTTATTCTGTAATAGACCTGTCAAATTTCCAGCAAACACACAGATTTTCATTTCTTCTTCCTTTCAATGCCACATTTGATCTTCCTCAGTCTCTGGGACCACTGGATCTCCCAAGGGATACAACGGCCAGGTACAGGGAGGTCAGTTTTCACAGAGGCAGGAGCAGGGAACCTGCAAAGCCAAGCAGAACATGCATTGTTCAGACAGGACACATAAAGGCCATTTCCAATTTTGGGAGCACACTAATAATCTGAGTTTTTACATATATATATATAAAACTGTATGCCTCCAGTCTGCTATAATTCTTTATTACGTTTGCAGCCGTTCTTTTCCTCACGAATTTATCAGCTCACGTAGTTCTTGGGTAGCTGTTCATGACTGACTGGGCATTCTAGGAGCCAGACCAGGAGCAGGCTAAAACTCCAGCCCAACGCCCTTGAGGCCCAGCAGAAGCCCGTCCTCAGCAGTCTTTGGTGGATGTGTCTGTTGAAGCTCAGTCATGAGCTCTGCCCTAAGGAAGAGCAAGGGCTGCGGTGCTGACCGCCCCTGCATTGCAGCTCCCACTAAAACTGACAGGGCACGTGCTTTGGGTTGGTAAGAGCTGAAAGATTCCTCTGGTTATTCTGGGAACAGAGGAATGCGAAATTATCTACCGTAAGCCTCCTTTCCTTTGGCCAGTTGCACTGAGCAACTATTTCCCACCCTTTTCAGTGCCTACAGGACAGGACTGATGAAGACATGGGTTTTTTATAACATAGCGTTTTTCTTATCATAGTATGCAAAGCCTTTCCTAAAACTTTCTTCATCAATTACCTGTCTAGAAAATGAAAAGTCGGTGTTACAAACTGCCAGATCCTTAATATGATTGACTGCGGCCGGCTTTAGTCAGCAAAAGGTCTCCAAGTAACAAATGGCTTGTCCATTTGTTCTCTGACAAGAGAGACTGTCGAGGCTTGAATATCATTTGCGTTCAATCAAACGCCAACGCTGATGGAAAACTCTGAGTTTTGGTGACTCTTGATGTGCATGGAGAAATGTACTGCCGCTTAGTGCGCACACCGCGTAACGGATCTGACAGGCCCTCCTACCCACTGCGTCCGCTGCATCCCCATCTTGCCAGGGCTGCAGGGCTAAGCTAGGCATCAGCCGAAACGACAAGCTGCAGAAACCTGTGTTTCTGTGTTGGCACTTCCCTGCTAAACGCTTGTGAAACTGTTGACTGTGGAAAACAAAAGATGGATGGAAGAAGATCGCTTTTACAAAATGATTTTTATAGACAAAAGAAAGAAAAGCTTGATGTCTGCAAACTCACAGGGATCCCGTATTTTACAGCTGGGGAAGAGCAATAATTTTTCCCTGGTAATAGGTCTTTATGATATCAGATACAGAAAGATTTGCACTTTATTATGATAAGAGAGTCCAAACTAAAGAAGTGACTTGAAGTGGAAGAAACGGGCCTTGGGAAATAGTGAATGCAGTACCCCTCCCCTCGCACCATATAGGTGGCATTCACAAGGTTTTAAAACGCCATTCAAACAAACATTTTACAGTACGATTGCTGAGTGTGGCACAGAAAGCCATAAATTCAATTTCTCCTTGTTTTGTTTGTGTGTACATACCGGTCAAAATAAGATCAACTGTAGAAAAGAACAGATCATTAAACTGCAGTGTAGTAAACGTCAATATACCCTAGCTATGCTTTTCCTTTAAAACAGGATAATTATAGCTGGAACAAAGGAAGCTCCGAAAATTTCAGCACTAGAGCTTTTTTGCTTTTTTGGGGGGAAGAAAAAAAGAAAACAGCCATAAAGAAGTTCTGATACTCATTTCTAAATTCTAACAAACACTTTCATTACACTATGCTTCGTCACATCTGGGCTTCAGCTTTGGACCTCACCCACTTTCCTGCAGAACTAGAGGAAATCCATCTCAAAACTCAGGTTATTTTCTAAATGGCGTAACACAACCCACCGATTCACCAGCGCTTTCCTCTGCATCACATGGTAACAAAACCAAAGTAACTTCCTGAAAAAGAGAAACAACTCCCCTTTTTGTTTATTTAAAATTGCAAGAGACTCCCCAGTGGCACACCCAAGCTATAAAATAAGGAGCAGTAACTAATTATTTCATTAGTTCCATATTTCCTCTTTGACCTTCCTTTAAGAATTACAAAACACCTAATCTGCGCCTACAGTTACCTAAACAGATTGAGTCTGTGCGGAGAGCAATCCCAGACAACGACTAAAAATGGCGATGTGAGCTTTTATCCTAAAGCACGACATGCTCTTAAGGCCTTGGTCTTGCAACTCTTTAGCATACGAGTAGTTCTACTAAAGCAAGACTCGATCATAGGCTTTTTCACTGGTGGAATTTTCTTTTATTTATATATATTTTTAGGCAACATATTATGAAAGTTGGAAGGAGGAAAATAAACCAGTAATACGAGGTGAGCTAACCGTCAGTGTACACGCACGGCCTTCAACACAGCATCTCAACACAGAGAAACCTCAGTGGAGTCAGGGGCTAAGCCAAACCGTAAGTTTGCATAATAAAGATAAATTGCTCAAGGTTCTTTCCCTCAGTGGCAAAAACCAATACTCCCAAGTGAACGTCTTTCCTCTCTAGTGCAATACCCTGCAGATGTGACTAAACCTAAAAATAATTTCTAAGAAAAGGTTCCAGCATTTAACACAACGTACGTACTGCCGTTCTAACCCTTCCTTCGCTCGTTGTCCGATGATGACGTAAAGACTTACATAAGAAAACAAAACCAAAGATAAAAATTAACTTAATTTACACAACCCATAAAAAAGTTAAAAGCAATGATAGAAAAATAATATAAAGGCTAGATACATTAAATGCCAGTTCAACAGTATTAAGCTTTGGTAGAACAGTTAAAGAGCATAGCACCAATAAAATCCGATGTCGATACATGCTTCAGTACGCATGAGCTGTGATGAAAATGTAAATTTTGGCAAGAAAAGTAGTGTATGTTCCCTGACGCCACAGTTTCATTTCAACATCTAACAAAAAGTCTTTAGGCTCTTTCACTTGTCGCTGAAGATAGACAATGCCCGTGTACGAGTTCAGCCTTCGAGTGCTGAAGTAGTTTTCTTCATTTCCCTTGTTGATAGTAAGGATTATGTTGTCTCCAGCATAGGCAGGCGACGGTCCAATACGGAAAATATGAGCTGGGACCACGATATTGGTTTGGAAGTTCAGCTGGTAATAGGTAATGCGCACCGGGGTATTTTGGCAGTCCAGATAATTAAAACAACTGATTCGTTCACACCTCCTAAGAGACAAGAAATGAAGCCCATTCAGCATCTGTGTAACGGCAGGTAAAAATGTATGTATTTCAGAGTATTGCAGAGGTGTTAGGCCAACAGGAACCCCAGACTTCAGCTGAGTAATCACCAGCTGCTTGTTCTGCTTTTACAGTGCCCATAAAGCATTTGTAAGTGATATAATTGTCAGAGTACAACAGAGATCCCGGACCCAGGGAGCCATGTTGGGAAGCTCCACAATGAAGAAAGAGCCAGAGTCACGCTGCAAGCAGCACAGAGCTTGGAAGAAAACTCTGATTCAGCACTGCCAGCACAAGCCTGGGACACTGCTCCAAGAAAGTAAAAGCAATCACACTTAACAAGGTAACTGAAACATGGGATTGGGAAACAAGCTCCTCAACTTGTAAAGCTGCTCAGTTCTGTACGGCAGGAAAAGTAGGGTTTAAGTCACAAGCAACTAAACACGGCTTCCCAAAGCACTGGCAGCCGTCCAGGCAGGAAATGGGTAGGGAGATTTTGGGGCTCCCGAGCCTCAGCCGCTGAGGAGCTGGGAGCTGTGGGGATGTGCCATTCCCAGGACCCTGGAGCCTGGCAAGCTCTTTACCCTGCTCCCCCTCAACATTTCAACAATCCCTGAGGAACTGCGATCTAAATGTTAAACAGGGAGCCCCAAAACCTCTGCCGAAGCGGTGCACTGAGAAGCCTGGCAGCCACTGCAATGATATAAGCCGCACAGATGATCTTATCTTCTTAACACTCAATTATAAACAGAGCCCCTGTAAAGCTGCAGCAAGCAGAGCTGCCAGCTCTGATGACTCCTGGCACAGCAGCAGTTGGAGGGCGAACAGGGGTTCCAGGGCTTGGAAGAAGGAAGAAGCCAAACTGGACAGAAACTCTATGTGCTCCAGGTACCAAAGCATCTCCTCAGAGTTCTGAGCTCTTACACGCGCCCGCACTACGTAATATCCACAGGCCCTGGGCAGGGCTGCTCGCTTTGCTGCGACAGCCATACTTACATGTCAGATACTTTTCTGTAGTTGGACGGGCACTCGAAGGACAGGCAGCGGAAGCTGCCCTGGATGTTATAGCACGTCTCTGCAGCGGAACAGTTATGGGTTCCTATTGCACATTCATCGATATCTAACAAGAAGAAACACAAGGAAAAAAACATGCTAAGTTCAAAAATGAGGCGTAATCACAATTTATGGACTGTAAATGCTCATGAGACTCTGTGTGCATAAGAAGCAGGAGGAGTCTGTGGGTTTGGCTCTGCAAGCTGAGGGCTCTTGTTTTCACCGCTCAGCTGCTGCGTGCTGTCTCTGGAGTGCCTGTGCCTGCAGCCCAGGCCTGCAGAACCCTGGAAGAAAGACACGGGGTGTGAAGTGCACGTTCAGGTGAGGTGTGTCAGGTTCACCTCTGTGCACAGGCGCTGTTTGGCGTTTGGAGTGACAGGGTAAATCACGTTGATTCCAATTCTGCCAAAATTCATATGTGTTCTGCAGAAAAAAATTTCCTTCCTTGACATTATCAGTTAATAAGAGGTGACAGTACCGCTCGGCAGCGTGTGCAACAAACAAGGGAGCCCACTCTTCCCTGCAAGCAGCTTGTGATCCTTTCCTGCTGTTCGACAGCCCTTCCCTTCCCGCATGGCCAGGGCCGGACGCCTACCACAGAGGAAGAGCGTTTCTGCACCTGCACTTGGCAAACACTGGCGCACTCCTGTGAACTCAGCTATTCGCAGGCCAAACACATCCGATGCCACACAGGGTTTAACTTCAGTGGAGAATAAACATCAGAAGGAAAAAAGGTTCTCAAAACCCCAGATCCTCCTGTCTTGCCACTTCCCGCTGCAATAAAACCTGAACACAAACATGTAGACAGAACCGCCTGTACTGTCATACTCTCCCTCGCTCCTGAGGTGCCAGAGATCTGTTGTAAGTAATTTTATAAACGAGGCTGAAAGGAAACAGCGTACAGTAACTAAACAGCCGTAGCCTAAGGCAGTGGAATCCTAAAGTTCTCAGATGAGCCAACCATCCCCGCAGCTGCTGTGTAAGCTTCCCACAGCTGCTCTGATGGAAGATAGTTTTTAAATAGTTTTCTGAAAGTGATGGGCCAATTTTTACAGCTTCACAGGTCGCCGGCACTCCCTGAACCACAGTTTCATGCTTCGAGCTAGCCCATGTCATGCGAGGCGTGTCCAAACAAGCGTGGGGCTCGGACGCTGTCCAGCACGTGAGCGCAGTGCCCGTGTGATAAGCTCAATAGCTGGGGGAACCACCTAACGGGTTTCAAACAGCAGAGCACGTGCACAGAGTTGTGCACGGCGTAGAGACTGTGTGCGAGCACTGGAGGACGAGGAACAGTCCTCGATGAAGGTGGCCACGGTGATTAATCGCTCGTACACTGAATAACGTGTGTGTGATGGCAGTGACTTCTTCTTCACGGACAAGACTGTAAACTGCCCACATACCCCAGGCAAACAAACATTCCCCCATCACCAGTCTGCAGAGGGGCCTTCCCCCCGCAGAGCAAACACACGGAACGCATGGAGGGACACCCTGTGTCTGCCCCCATGTTGGCCATTCGCAGCTTACTGCGACACAAGCTACCCCCCAGGAATAAACAAATCCCACCAGAATATAACCAGCTCACATGAAAAGCCAACAGGACCTTCTCACTGACGCTTTCAGAACTGAGAAAGCTGGGCTCTGCCGGGAGAAGAATTTATCTATGCACGAGGGTTGCTCTGGATTTGCACGGGGGGCAAATACAAAGCAAAGGAATCACTGCTGTACAGCTGCACGATCCAGGAGATGTAAGCTCCACCAGACTATTAGGAAAAATGGGAACTTAGGAACACCACTTGAGGACAAGGCACAGCTTTCTCAAAATTTAAGTTAAATATAAACATCACCCTGTAATGAAAAGTAATGTTGTAGAAGATAAAAAAGAACATTTAAAGCTCAAGGACACTTTATGGCCTAGAGCATTAACATGGTTACCTAAATAATACATAAGCACAAGCCCAACCCGTGGACCTTAAAATGCTGCAAACCAGATGCACTAACAAGGATCCAGCTTGAGCAGAAAATATTGGCAAAGATCTCACAGTCACATTGTGTACTCCCAAATGTCTAGACAATGCACGGAGGCTTTAAAATGAACTAAATGCTAGCAGACACACCACGCGGACTGTGTAGGGCTCTGCAGTTCTGCCAGCTGTCACAGAGGAGAAACTCCTAGAGGAAAACTATAACCTCCCACTCCCTCCATTCCCCTGGGAGGAGAACTGATCTCATACACTGACCTGACGGGTTTAAGTCTTGCAAAGAAAAGTATACAATAGGAAGTAGGAGAGAAGCAAAGTAAATTAAATCCTTTGCTGATTCTCAGAAGTGCCTCTAGGTGAAAAGAAAATTTCTTCCATATTGCAATCACTGTCATGAAAGCGCTCCCTTCACCAGTTTGGCTGTGCTGCAAAATACCACGGGCAGTTTCTCCAAAAAGATCCATATGTTGAGGCGCTATTACATGAGATACAACTTGTCTGAAAAAAAAAAAAGGTACAAAGAACATACCACCAGTACGTTCAGTGCAACTGGAGGCAGATCTTTAGCTGGTGGAAACCAATACAGTCGTTTTGAGTTCAGTGCAGCCGCGGCCCCTTCAGACTGCTTCCCGGACCACGTTTGCAGAGACACCTCAACATAAACGCCTGCCCAAACTTGTGACTACAAACTTGCAGAGCTCAAAAAAAGGGCACGTACCCGGGGGTTCCTTCCAGCGCCTGACTAAATGCCAGCTTCCCCAGCCGCGCACGGAGCTGCCGCACACGCGCTAAGTTTGCCAAGTAGACCAACTTCGCCCTCTAAGGAGGGTGCGAGTACCGGGTGCCACAGGTACTTGGAAAAGCTTTTCCGAGTGTTACAGTATAGCTCGCTTAGCAGGGCTGGTCTGTGCAATAGGAACCCTCTCCACTCAGGGCGAGCGTGCAGGGAGGGTTTCACACCACACAAACAACGCAAGTGCGATCCATAGGTCTGTGGCAAAGCTTTGTCCTCCACCTCCAGCGCCAGGACCACGCTGGGCGCCTGTGGCTCTGGAGAGCTGTGCTGGCTGATTAACGCAGCGACTCACACTATTAACTCGGGAAGACGTCCTCAGCTCAAGTCTCGCTGCTGGCAGAGCTGGCAACTAACGTGCCAGCACTCTGAGTTAGCAGGGAAAAAACCAACCCAAATAAAGCCTGAGGAGAGCTACAGCTGCAGTTGTCTAAAGGTGACTTTTAGGTAAGAACTTAAATGCACATGGATATAACTGCATTCGTACTTAAGAAGGCATTAAAAAAAAAAAAAAAAGCTTTTAAAATATTTTAATTGTCTTTTTCTCTGCTCCAAAATCAGGATCAAGTATGCTCACGCTGTTCGTGATTTACAAGTGTAAATTCTCTGCAGTTACCACCGGGAAGAGAATTTAAGCATAGGAGATACATAACCAAAAGTTATGTGAAGCGTTCCTGAAACACTGAGAGCAGGAAATGCCTGGCAGTTAGTGTAACCGACTGCAGGAATGCATGCAGAGTAGTAAAGGTAATCAGATCTTCAATCACTGTTACACACTCAGTGCATCCTTTGGAAATGGGGGATTTTTACTTCAAAAACAGACAGCTGTGCACCAGATGAAAAACAGTAGACACCCAGAAGACATTTCCATAATTCCGGAGGGTGTGGGGGGAAGATACACGCCATTTACGCTAACATTTACTAATGCCACACATTTAAGCTTAGGTGGCAGACTTCAGGATGTCCACGTCCCTGTTACAGCTCTCCCACATTCATTCCCAGGTTTCTGGGGCAGAAAACTGCAACTCGTAATGAAGCCACAGATTTCTACATCTGGCACCTCTAAAAACTCAGATCACTTGCTGCTGTGCCAGGGTGCACGTACAGCTCACGCAAGTAACCGCGTGCCCCCGTTTGAATGGTGAAGTGGGCTCCCACAGGAATTCATTTAAACAATTAGCTCACATTGCCACGCTACATTTTCTAACACAGGCCAAAGCTGACATTGCAGACACCGATATTTCGCAACTTTGTCAAATACTGGCTTTTTAGCAGCGACTAATATAAAAAATGGAGACTTGATTGAATAACCATAACGGCTTAGATCATTCCAAGGATTAAAGCTTCACATTATCAACCTTTGAGTTCCTAAACTCCTCATTACCTCGACAGGTTCTTCCATTTGCTGCCATGGTATATCCCTGCTCAGGACAAGCGCACTGATAACTACCAGGAACATTCACGCAGTGGAAAGTACAAAGAATGCCTGCACTTTGTGTGCACTCATCGATATCTGGGGAAAAAACACAGTTACAAACATATGAAAAAACAGAAAAACAGAAATCTGAAAAGGGAGGCTGTAGAACACAAGGAAATTTTTACCTGATGCATTTATAATATATTCTTAAACAAGAATGCAACCATGAAAGTTTGACATTGCTCTAGGACAGCTGATGGTGCTTTCTGAAATGCTGAACACGAGACTGCTCCCAAAAACGCCCATTGCAAGTAGTATGGGCTTACAGAAAAGAACAATACACCTAGGGCACATCTGAGTGTGAAAAACTCCCTCTGGTACCTCTGTAAATCTTCTAGGATTGCTCCGGGGGCTTCCTTGTGCTAGGAAGAACATGGGTTTCTTCACCATTTCTTAAACAGAGACTCCCCAAGGTACGTGTCAGTATTGGTAGCTTCAGGAAAGCAGGGAAACCCCTCCTTTCCCCACTCTCATCACTCCTCATTCACCCACCACCAGCAGAAGTTAGAGCCAGCCTTCACTCACCCGTGGCTGAGCGGAGGCTGTAATTGATGCAATATAAGTAAACATTATCTTCCCTCCTAATTTAACAGTAATAAGTTCTAGCCCATGAAACAATAACCTCACCGGTTCTATGGTCACACAAGCGTATTCCAGCCCCAAGTAGGAGGCGAGAAAATAAATTGGATTTTCCAATAGTTGGAGTTACCTTTTACAGTTTCTGCAGCAGGGTGCAACTCAGAACCGTCCTTGGGCATTAGGTGCTGCTAAGAGTTCGACAGCACTTACTGGTACCAGCCGGTAAAGAGTATACACGCATTTGACTTGACCTGATGGAGCAGCAGCCTTACCTTTACAAGAATGGCCGTCTTCTGCTAGCTGGAACCCTTGCCTGCAGTAACACTGATAGGAACCGTAAACATTGGCGCACTCCTGGCTGCAGGGACTAGCATCGCACTCATTCACATCTGTATCCCAAAAAAGAAATCCACAGACATTGCTGCAATGGTTCAGAGCGCTATCTTCCACCACTTCTGGCCTCTGAGATCAGCTGCCAGATCTTTCTGATTAGAGTGAATAAGAACGGACTGATTTGTCCCCAAAAGATGTTTCTACTCCCCAGGCAGAATGCCAAGAAGTGCAAAGATGTCTGCTGCACCTGAATTTCTTTTCTATGTATGTCGGTGAAAACACACACACACGCAAACACGTGTTTCAGACCTTACATGTTACTATTGATTTAAAATATGTAACCGTTGCCTTGAAGAAGTCATGGAGAACTTAAAAAATTTCCACTCAATTAAAAAAAATTTTTTTTTCAAGTTTTGTCACTGCTAAGTTTCATCTTCATTAAAATTTGAATGACAAGGAAAGGAAAGGGAAAGGGGAAGAGGGGAGAGGGGAGAAAAAGGGAAAAGGGGAAAG
>VWZZ01000194.1:247297-293596 GCA_013399095.1 Psophia crepitans
GGAAAGGGAAAGGAAGGAGGAAAGGGAAAGGAAGGAGGAAAGGGAAAGGAAGGAGGAAAGGGAAAGGAAGGAGGAAAGGGAAAGGAAGGAGGAAAGGAAGGGGGAAAGGAAAGGGAAAAAATATGTGAGGGAAAGGGAGAAAGAAGAGAAACTTGTCAGCTCTCCTTGAGTGTTCGAGCATACATAGATCATGGACTGAATGTTTTTACATTTCACCTCAACTCCTCTACAGTCCCTTAACTCACACTGGAATTTCTTCTTCATGGAAAAAATGTCAGGTACCTTCACAATGCTTCCCATCATAAGACAGGCGGAAACCAGAAGAACAAGTGCAATGGTAGGACCCAGGGGTGTTCTCACACGTGTGCTGACACAGGCGTCCAGGGTAATTCCAGCACTCATTTATATCTGCCAGCACAACAAACAAATACACAGTCAGCTTAGAAACAGAGGCATCAAACAAGATGCAGGAGGATGCTTCAAAAAGTGTCAGAGATTGACTTGCAGAGCACCAAATGCTGCGACCTCAGGTTTTATATCGACTTTGTGCTCTAACTGGTGTACAATAGCAGTAAAATACAAAATGCTGTATCACAGTCTCTTATAAAGGAAGCTGCGAAATCTTCAGAAAGATACATTTCTACAGCAGCAGAAGGGTAACCGTAGGGAAGTCCTTTGCTGATGACTTTGACAACCTGCAGCTAAACCACACCAAGGGCACCAGGTCTGAAAGGACAGCACGGAGTGGCCGAGCTCTGAACGGCCAGTCGCGCTGCACGACGGCTGCTGTGGAGGCAATGCCATTACCTTTGAGGCACTGCATTGCAGAACTAATAACTGCGCCCTGCCGTGGTGCTAAATACCGCTTGGAGGTCCAAGGCTCAATCAATCAGTCATTTCATCTCATCCTGCGCCTTACATACCAATGCAGCTTCTGCTGAACGCATCGTACTGATATCCCATCTTGCAGTCACAGCGATAAGCCCCAGGAATATTATGACAAATCTGCCCTTCGCCACAGCGGTGTACACCGGTTTGACATTCATCCACATCTGCAGAACCGGAGAAAGCCATTAGCTTACATACAGCTTGCTGAAAATCAGTGTTTATGAGGAGAAAAAAAAGAAATCAATGAATTAACAGAAGTAAAAACTGTTATTGTTGTCCCCTGGACAGAACAGAGAGAATATCAGCTTTACCCACTCTGCTCTTCTCAGCCAGCTTTCCATACCTCTAAGTCAAACTTTTGAAAACCAAAACAGTGTTTTAAAAGTGAAAACGATAACTTTAACTGCAGTGGAGCCTCCCCAGCATATTCTGCATTTCAATGTAAACACATTTTGATTCTGATCAAACCATGACATTTAAACACTCGATTCTGATGTTCTGCCATTACGTGAGTCACAGCAAGCCATTTAAAGCAAAACAAGAGCTAGCCAGAAATTCTGCTCATCCCTTCAATTAAAGCAATTGCTATTTCCATCTCCAGTTGCCCTTTCAGTCTTCCTTCTGCTGTCTACCTTTTGCTCCTTCCCAATGTTGATCTTTTTTCTTTTCTCAATCAGCTCACAGTTTGATGTCCCTCACAGCCTCTCATCAGAAATCCAACACCAACAAATCCGTTGCTTCTCCAGTCACATGCATCACTTCCAATCTGATTTTTAAAATCCTCAGATGAAGATGAGTTTCAATACATGCTGATTTACAAGACTTGCAAGATGACTAAATAGCTCATCAGTGTCTAACAAATCCCTGCTACCATCTGTGACAAGGAGCATCACAAACTCTGATTAACCCTCAGAAACTTGTATTTCTTCAAGTATTTCGAGTTCTGCCATTTCCTAAGCCATCAGGTCCTGCTTCCTTCCTATGTAGCACTCACATCTTCAACTACTTTTACAGCCCAAATCCCTGTTCACGTAATATCAATTAGGATGGCAGTCCAAGGCTGGAGGTTCTCCACACTGCCCTGTTAGAAGTCATAAATTTGAGCACTATTTCATTTCAGAGGGTTCCTGGGCAGTTCTCCATCAAACAGCCGCCTTGGATAAAGCAGTCACTTGCTGAGAAAATGATAGGGAAGTGGGAGCAAGTTACTTAGCACAGAAACTTGAATTTGGAAAAGTGGAGATTATATCAACCCTGATGAGAGGTGCAAACAAATGCTTTGTTCAGTATTTCAGCACAGATTCCCACCTACGCAGTCCCTGCTGGCATCAGGGTGAGGGATGGCAGGGAATGCCACTCACTGAGCAGGGAATCCCTGACAGGCTCACAGATTTCTGCTGAAACACTGTCTCCTCATTTTCTTTTAAGATCAGAGGTAGCATCAAAACAAGGAAGTTTCTAATGCAGACAGAAATTTGTAAAGCAGCAGTTTTATTTGCAGTGAATTCATGTGTGGAACCATTTCATTAGTTTGTCCAAAATTACATATTCCGTTGCATTCAGCCTTTAATTAGTTCTAGGGCATTATTCCATGAGAAGTGTGCTATATTTCACGATAGTTCCAGTAGTTTTCAGTTAAAAGGAAGAGGCAGTTTTTAATAACTCATTTAGACTAAATCAGAAAATAGGAACATTTTAAAGAGAGATGAATCCTCTGAACAGAGAGGATGACCATACAAGTTGTATCTCTGCTGGAGAGACATGAGCAGATGATGTATTTACTACTGTGAATAAATCTGAATCAGAAATCTAATTAGCTATTGTAATGCATTAAAGAAATGAGTCTTTATTATAGAGAGGGAAAATTAGGACCATATGCTTTTCTTTTTTCTTCTCCATGCTCTCTGCCTACTTAAAGTCATAGCAAAAAAATACCAAAAGATGCAGACTGCACTGTGCACACAGCAGAGGCAGAGAAATCACCAATTAACATTAAACATTTATTTTCCCCAAATCAAACCAGAGAGGCTTCACTACACCTGCTCCTTAAAAGCACTGACAGTCATGTAAAGTAGAGACAAAGTAGCATCAGTGATTGCAACACATTGTGCGAAGTCACCGTGTTTTGGAGATATAAATGCTGTATGAATAACAGCAACTCCTCCTCCACCATGTGTTTACACACAATCACTCTCTTCTAGGAACAACTAGGGGGAAAAAAAGGCAGGATTCTTTCTATAAATCATCAGTTTGACAATCAGGAACGTAATTTGCCCTAGTCATTAGCAGGGCTTGAAAACGAAGGCCGTAAGCACCACGGCCAGGACTTCTGAGCTGCTCAGTGATGATGGCTGACTTGCGAAAAACACGGCATTCATGGAGACGCTGTCATGGTGGTAACCCTAAAACCAACTTCAGGGTCACCACACTTCAGGTGGTGCAGGCATACCCAGTCCAGGTGACTTTGCTGACACAGGACTGCTGGAAACCAGCTGAAAAACTGCATCTTCACAGCAACTGAGAGAGAACGGACTTTTGGACCTTCCCTTTGTAACAATCAAAATATTTGAGGCTGCTATATAATAAGACAGCGAATGAGGCTGCATTACTTTGCTCTGAGCTTCTGAAACACAACCCCTAGAGCTGTATTTGGAAGCTTTCTCAATTTCCTAAGTTACACACATAAACCATGCCCATCTTCTGTACTTCCAAATGCTCCTCACCTTCCCGCTGGCCAAGCGTGGTCTGGATAGTCCTGGGGGTAAAATCATGAAGGGAGATAGAGCGTAACAACGACCAAAAAGGAGAACGCAGGAAGTTATGTGGAAATGGGGTCTATCTATACCACTATTTTTCAGTACAAGTTTCTAGTCATGACCAAATTAACAGCTGCCAACACGGCTTCCACCCACCTGTAGTATCACAAAAGCATATTTTGTTTGGTTTTCATCCTTCCTTTTATTCACAGGGAGCATAAGTAGGCATCGTTAGGATATCATCACTACCCAAAACGCTGATTGGTCACAGCTTTTTTTTTTTCTTGTTCCTGCTGTCATTTTACAATTTCCTACTTAGTGTTACACAGAACACAGGGAATTAAAAGAACAAGGAGCCACCCTTGCCTTGGGCACCAAGGGCCAAGCCTTCAATTCCTTTGTGCCTCGTGCGCGCACGGACAGAACAAATGTTAACGAGAGACAAAATCAGCTATTCTGAGTCAGTAACTCCGTAAATACATTGAAACAAACACAAATCAGTGTCAAGCCTCATGCCTGCCACATGAGTATTTCCACATTCTTTCCACAAGAAAGTAAGAATTTATCCTAAACACGCAGACAGCTGGATGCACAAGGGGAACACCATTCACAGCGCCACAAAGAACACCCATCCACTTAGCACCACTCTCATGAGTCCACAAACTCAGCGTTTCTCCTTTGCTGCATCCCATGGCTTCAGATCATATCACTTATAGGGAGATACTGTAAAAACCAGCAAAGGGTTGTGGTTTTACCTGACAGCATGAGTTTAAAAAGTAACTAAATCACATTCACTCCAGAACAGAAGTCAGCAAATCCCATACTCAGTCAAAACCAGGTCACCCGGCATACCCAGCACAGCTCCATGCAGCCATCAGGCGTCGGTGCAGCATCCTGTAGCACAAACAAATCACCGAGCTGCTTGGACAGCAAATGCATATGGTAAATTCCCATTCCTCAGACACATTTAGGAAACTGGAGGTAACTCAAAACCTCTTTTTAGAACTGAAGTGCACTTTCCCCCCTAAGAGAGCACCTGACCAGACACTGGGATCCAACCTTACCGACGCATCGGGTTCCCTCCTCATTGGAGTGGTAGCCTCTGCTGCATGTCAGCGTGTTCCTTTGGCAGGTGTAAGACCCAACGGTATTGATGCAGTTGAATCCTGGTTTACATGGCTCAGGGAGAGATGTGCATTCATTAATATCTAGTGAAGACAAAGAATTAGAATAGTGAGAGAAGCTACGTAACCTTTCTCGCCTGTTTTCTTCCAACTGTCACTTCTTTTCCTTCATTTCAATTTACCATGCTACAAAATGTAAGGCTGATGAAGATCTGCTGTGGTAACGCTTTCAAATTTGATCTGCAAGTAGCCATATCTTTAAAACAACAGCGATTCTTTAATTTAATTCACAGCAGGATTTGAGGACAATTACATGTGGTCAATATACACCCCCTGGATGGGCTAAAAGGAGCAGGAGTTGGCCGGTGCTGTGCGCACATTACGAACATATTGCTGGTCACACTTACCGACACAGTTTCCCTCAGGGTCTTGCAAAAATCCATCCATGCAGCGCTGTTTTGACTCACAGTAGAATGATCCTTCTGTATTCTGACAAACGAAGTTTACTTTACAACTATGAGTTCCTCTCTTGCATTCATCGATATCTGTAATCAGATCAAAACACCAAATTGGGATGAGTTAAGCAGTAATTTTCAACAGTCTTTGTGAGTAGTTTATAACTTCTGTTCTCAGAAAGGAAGTTAGGAAGCATCATTTGAACCAGACACTCCGCATTGCCTTTGGGAAAGCTGAGGTTTAGCAGTGCTTGCTATTGGACATCCACTTCAGCACAGGCTTCAGAATTTGTCAGGTCCCGCAGCAAATGCGGTTCAGGTCCCTACTGCCTTGTTCACAGCATCTCTTGTAAACCACAAATGCTGAAACACCTGCCTTTTTAAAATCCAAAAGACCCAAACTAAAACTAGGAATAAGGATGCATAAGATGACTAACACACTATTTCAAAAGCAAAATGGTCTTGTTCCTATTATACCTCAGGAATTCTAGAGAGAAACCTACCTCCACTGAGTCTAATACTCAAAAGGCACCTCACTTGAACGGGGCTGGGATTTCACTTTGTACACAGGCACATTTGCATATGTTTATGTACTTAAGTACACAGAACAAACACTTATCTCACTCTGCAAAGCATTCTGAAAAAAAACCTGAATGAGAGGCAGTGACGTCAGTAACAAACGCTGCTTTTTTCTCTTACTCTGCAGCCGAAGCTCAACGCAGCTTTCTCAGTTTTTATAATGTATATGCAATTATTTCTAGATTATGTTCACCAACTTAATGCTTGCTTTCTAGGTACACTGAAAATGCTTCCTGCAAGTTCCAAACTTATAAATTTACACTCAACTGATCTGTGTTGAGTAACTGCATGGGTCAGTTGGTGTAGTGGCCTTGCTTCCATTCTCCAGTTGAAGAGACCCCACCTAGGAACAGACCCAAACTATAAATATGTTCAAAATTCAGTTCCTGTGAGTATTTCCAAATGCTACTTTAACATATGCTGGTTCCTGAGAACACTTCCTATGATGAACATCTTTACTAGAAGATAAAGACAAATGGAGGAAACTCCACAACTGAGGAGTCTCCATGGCTCCAGGCAGGCAAGGGGAAAACTGCTGGCACTTTTCTTTCTGTCCTAACTCCTCAGTTAAATGCTCAGGTCACGAGGCAACAGCACCAGACTCCCAGAAGGTTCTTCATTAATAAGTCTTCCTATCATATTTATTGACTGAGACAAATAAAAAAATATGGAATTCAGTATTTCATAAACCTCTGCAAATCCAATAGTTATCTGTAGGCAATTTTACACCAAGTAGTTCTGGCATGCTAATCTTAGAATCTAAAGTCATTAATTTAAAGGCTACTTTGAAACAATTTGTAAATTTTATAATCTGTTATAATCTAACTTTAAGACTAGAAAGCAATTTAGATTAGCAATAAACGTTAGAAAAGCTATAGAATCAGACAACCAACCAAGACATTCACAAACAGCCTCTTCAAACAAACCAAGGTTTATTTATGACAGTGAGATTCCTGATCGTTTCTATTTTATAACTTTATGTCATACACCAAGAGCTAAGTTCTTTCCTTAGGTACCTCTTATTCCAGCTGTCAAGAAACTCTGTGTAAAAAATTTAGGAGTAAATAACTCTGACTTTTGCCGTGGAAGGCAAGGCACGTGTGTCTGCTGCACACTCCTCTGCTGCAGAGCAACTTCTGTCATGCTACGGCTACTGAGGTTAGCTCCTCCGTCAGACCTCTACATAGACCAAGAAGGGGGAGGTGAAGAATAACTTCTTAACCTCATGACCACTCAAGGTGTAAATAAATGCAGACAGACCTCCTAAACACAGGAAGGACCGGACCGAGTCGGCCCCATGATCCATTCAGGCTGTAATTCAGCTTTCAACAGCAAACACTAACAGCGCCTTCGGAGAGACGCAGGGCCAGCCAGAGGAATGTAATAGGAATTCCTCCATCAGTGAGATCTCTCTCTGACCTCTTAAAAACAGGGTAAACCCTAATTCATAAGGTTTCATGCAAAGTATTTATAGTTATCCCTGAGATCTATTTCAAATAAATGAATGTACATGAAGCCAAACATTTCCCTGCTGATCAGCCTTTTAGAGTTACAATCCTGATAGCACAGACCAGCAGCAATAAAATGTTTTGCAATCCCTTTCCTTTCCTTTTTGGAAACAGGAATTGCATCAGCTGAAAAAATACGTGTCTTACCAACACATTCTCCATCCTTAAGCTCATAACCTGGCTGACAGCTCAGTTCCTGGAGACATTTGAATGATCCCATTGTGTTGACGCAGTGCTCTCTCCGCTGGCAGGTGTGCGTATCTGTTACGCATTCATTAACGTCTACAAGAAATAGTTAAACAATTCAATGCCTCAGATTTATCACAAGATCTGCCTCTGCCTGCTCTTTTGGAAGGAGTCAAAAGCTCAAGTGAAACCATTTCTTCCAAAAGACAGTCAACATGCAGTTTGCCACAGTGTTCTGGTAAAAGATGGTTTATTCCGGGATCTTTTGTAAACACAGAGTAACTCAAGAGACACAAACCACAGGGAGATTTCCTTCTCCTCGCCTCTTCCCAAACGCACAGTGGATGGTGCGGGCGTCGAGGACAAGGGATGGACAGAACTGATTAAATGCAGGGCAGGCAGAGCACTGATGATCAGCTTCTGGTCTAATGGATAGAAACCTCCTGGACAACTGAAGGAGAAAGTGATTAATACTTATTGCTCGTTAGCAGGTTTTCCTAGCTCAGGCTACGTATCAGTCCTTCATGCCAGATAGACAGGAGCTGCGGTAGTGGGACTGCTGCAAGAGATAGGTACCGACACTGCCTGCGCTGCTGCAGCTGGAGTTGTGCAACATACCTATTTCCTAAGGCATGCATCATTAGAACTGCATACACAAGAAAATACAGAGCGTGGAATCCTGAAGGCTCAATCAAGTGTGTAAATTTGTATTTAGATCTCTAAAGAGATCTGATTTCAGCAGGGGGAGTAGTAGAAAAGTTCTTTTAAAAAAAAAATCATTTAAATACAAGATTGCAGAATTTAGGACCATTTGGAAAGGAATATGCCACACCTTTAAAATGATACATTTTGATAGGCTTGGATGAAATAATCTCAAATTCAGGTTTTGCTTATTTTAATAATGAAAGCTAGGAATAGCACAATGAGCAAATACTTAGAAGCAACAGAAAGGGGTAGAGACTGGGAAGAGCAACTTTCTTGCCATTCTCCACAGATTCTTACACGTTCACAGTTCTATATAAAGCTAAGAAGTATTTCTAGAACTAACAAAAGCCAAATGTGACCATAACTATTACCAATCATCCGGTTTCTCGCCGCATGAAGCTGTTTTCATACTACATAATAAAGCAAGTATTGTTTAAATCAGATTTTCATTCTGGCTGTAGAACCTCATTCCCAGAAAAGTACAACATCAGATATATTACTTCCCCTGGTGCAGTATGAAAGCAGGAAAAGCCATTTTGAAAGCTTTTTGTCTTAGAAAACATGTCAGCTTGTTTTCCACCAAACAGATGAAGAGGAGCACCAAGAAACTTCAGTTCCTGCTGAAGTCAGCTAGCTGGTGCTGTGCACGGAGTTTTGCAAGAGCAGTATGTCAGCTGGGTGCTGTTTCACTTCTCATTTACTTGTGTTTTCTTTTTGTTTTCTCGTTGCTTGCCACTGCTGTTCCTCACGTGCCAGGTACTTGCTTTCCAAAGGCAGGCAGTTAATCCACAGCAAGGTCTCTACCGTCAGCTGGGTATCTTTGTGTCTGTCCCGCTTGTGTCTGCGCACTTCCACGGAGTGGCAGGTACTTTCCTACCCCAAGGTTTTTACAGGGTTATGTCCTCCTAATGCTTGCACGGTTTCCCAGTTTCTACACATTAGAACGAAGAGTAAGCTGCAATATTCTCGTAAGTGGTCCTGGGGAAAAAAACCACCAAAGCCACACCCAAAAGGAACAAAAAAATTCCCTCCCATGCTGGGAGAAGAGTGAGTTGCTGTGGTAGACCTCTCCCACCTCACTAGACTTAGTTCTTAAATAAATTTGAATTTTTTTTTTGTTGGGGATTTTTTTTATTTTGGAGAAAAATGGCTCTGGATAGCTACTTATCATCATCCAAATTAGTGCAAGACTTTCCACTGCCTACACAACAGATCAGAGATCATCTTTGCTCGCAAACCACAAAAAGCCTTCTCCAAAAAACAAATCGTCAGCAGCGCACTGCAGCATGTGAACTAAAGTCTGTTCAGCACAATGGCGAAAGAGCCACTAGGAGGAACGGATGTTTGCCTGAAATACTGCCCAGATAAGGTAGGAAGCATTGCACTGATTAGCAGGTGTAAATGGGGAAAAAGGTGGTTAAGATTTCACCGAGATGTTCTAATATAATTTCATGGTTTTTCTATACTTTCTGATTCAATTTTCACGTTTCTGAGTACTTGAGAAAATAAGTAGAACGTTCAATCAAAGTTCTGTGCACAAGGGATACACTGACGATCTCTAAAGCCTAATGACTGTGACCTGGGCTGAGATGCACGGCTTACACTACGAGCCATGTTTGCAAGGCTATGCTAGGCCCTACCCAATGTTAGGGCATGAATCTTCATCTGAGGCCAGTTGCCAGCCCAGAGTTCCCTTTTCATTGTTATTTAACAGACTTGCCATTTTTTATTCATTTTTTCTAAACAAATTCCTAAATGGTCATGCCAGAAATGAGATCTCAGAAGACCTGCAGCGTCTTTCTCATGAGTTCTCGCTGTCCATGTTATCGCTGTACCATTACAGCACAAGGTAGAGGGGGCTGAGGACTGAATACATTTTTATAAAGCAGGACAATCTCTCTCTTTCCTTTTTTTCTCTTTGATGATTACCTATAAAACCAAGAGAGCCCATAACTTGTCTCTCTTCAGTACTGAAAACCAACTCAACAAGTCAGTAGGATGCTTGGCACAGCACTAGGAATAATGAGTTACGCTTCCAATTTGAAACCAAGTTAGTTCCCAACACTGGGCCAGCTGTAGTCTTCATCCAAACCAACTAAGACTGTGAGGTAGGGCAAGATTCTATTTGTTAAAAAAAAAAATTAAGTAAGAGGGGAAATAATTCACACAGTTAATTTTTGAGAAATCTACAAGCTCTATGTGTGTGGCAACTACATTCCTCACTTTATGTCAGTAAAAACCAGAATGAAATATAATCACGTAATCCCTTACTTTTCCCCTGAAATTGTTGTTGAAAACAGAAACACGCCTATAATCCCTGAGCATATCAGTTGCAACTAAGAAGCTGAAATTTTGCAAACGAATATCAATACCTACCTAGTGCTATTTTTTTCAATACGTACATTGACACTGAAAATTAATTTTTTGCATGTTTTATAAAAATGTGAAATGCAGACTTTTTTTTGTTCTGCATCTGTAGTTTCTCATGATTCTTTTTCTTCTCTTCAAACTCCTCCAGCTCAATTTGGTTTATGGAATACATCTGTTTTATTTAGACCCGTTGGTATTTTGCAACCACCCATCCTGTGCTCACGCACAGCCCCTATGGTTCAGCCATAAAATGACCACTTACTGCTCACTCCGGCAGGAGGGAAAATTTAAATGGGAGTAGCAAAGAAAGTAGGAAAGTGGTCTCCTGACAGTGTGCGTGTGGGTGGTGGTAATGACTTTGCCTGAAAGTCACCAGGAAAAGCAATCCACGTTAAAAACATCCAACCTAGCTCTTATCTCTGGAGAACATGGAGCTTTCAAGCCTAAAGACATTTTAATACCTATTCGCGAAGTTACACAAAGCTGGTGTGCGCAAGCTATTTAAACAGCTGGTGACTCTTCATTGTGCACGGCTGGCGTTCAGGAATTCTGGATATCTGCTCCTGAATGCCCTTGGGATTATAATCTTCTACAGTTTGACTCAAGGAAATTCAACAGATAAAAGGTTCAGTTGTTCCGTTGCTGTGCAAAGATTGTTCCTACTGTCCCTAAAATATGCAGAGAGTAACATCATTAAAAGAACAATAATTTGCAAGTAAATTACCAAAGCTTTCCCCACGGTCTCTGAGATAGCTCAAGATGGAGCACAGAAGCAGTTAAGCTGGAAGAGGATACCCGAGGCAAATACGGCTGCAATGAGGCAGCTGAACAAAACAGAAACCGCAGTAAGCTTGTGGCTTTCCCCTTTGACTAGAGAAGACACAAAAATGTTAAATATAGCAAATGTTCTGCAGGCAAACACACAGAGCAGAGCTGTATATGAATAGGGAGAACACAGGGTACAGCCACCCAAAGAGAAGCTTCAAAGGGTCTAGATTATTTACAAGGATACCTGTAAAAACCTAACCTGCGTTAGAGAAATACAGAGGTTTGTTATTTAGTGAGGGAGAAGAGGATCTTCTGGCTTTACAGATTAGAACTGTATCTTCTGTTTTACTGGTGATGCCTGAGGTTTATCTTATGGCAGTCACAATCAAACTCTGTTACAATGTCACATGGACAGGAGAGGAAGAAACTGAATAAAACGAAGCACTCGGCATCTTCTCTAGTGCCTTCTGCCAAAGTAGCTGACAAACAGGCATTAATTTAGTTTCAAAATGCTCCAATGCTCCTAGGAGACGTAGAAAAGGACAGCTCGATCCCTACTACATAGTTCAGGAAAAACACCAGGAGATGAAATGGCAAGATTTTCGGAAGCAGAAAGCAAGGGGAGGCAGTTCCTTCAGCTGCTCACCTACCAGACCTTATATTCAGAAGCGTGTGCGTGCAGCAGGCTCTGTGAAAGCCATGAAACACACCATGCAGACTGTGGCCAGCTACAAAGACCATCTTCCACCTCACAATCTGATAGTTTCTCTGAGAGGCATCCTTCCTTCCAGTGATGTTCTCTCAGCTGTTTAATTTGAACTAAATAATTTCACTAGTTTTCCATGCTTACCAGTATCTCTGATTTCAAACCAAATAACAATAATTTAAAAATAAATCCAATTTTTACAATTTAAGGAAAACCCAGAAGACAGTAAACCACATTTCTGCTCTAAACTATAACACTGTATAAACTTTCTTACTCATGCTCTCATGCTATATGAGGCTCATTAATAAGATGAGACAAGAACAAAACCAAGGCTGTGATGGTCAGAAAAACAACATTATAAAAGTAGGGAGAAGGATGGGGTGGAAGGTGGTGAACATGTTCACGCATGACTGTAGTCACAGGCACTGCTGCTTTCATTAATGATTAAAGGGCTCCAGGCATTACCACAGCGTTGCTGCAGCTCAGGTGCCTCCTAGACCAGCTCTAGAAAAATACCCCAGATGGAAACTCTTTCATAAGCTCAGGCCTTGGCTTTTTGAAGCAAACTAAATCCTCATAAATACCCTGGTAAAAATAGATTGGTTTCTTATATGAACTTAAATAGCAGGGATGATACAGCAGAATTATGATGCATCTTTGACTTTTATACAAAGAAATTTGTGCCAGAATCAACAAAGGACTAATCTGAATTTTAAAATTCCGAGCACTTTGGAATGGATCTTTTCCACTGCCTGGATTTCTGCACATTTCTTGAGCCATACTGATGAAGTTTTGCTGTTTCATGATGTCGGAGGATTGACACTGTCCCGAGATACCAACCGCTATGTTTTCTTAGTCCAGCTCAATAGTCATCAGTACTGCTGTGGTCATCATACCTATGAACCTTTATGACTTCTGAGCAAAGTTATATGTATCCTGAGAACGCACTGCTAGGGAAAAAGCCAAATAGCATACAACTCATGACATTAAGCGACTGAGCAAATGGTGCACATGTGTTTTTACTAACTTATATTGAAATGTCATACGCAAAGATGGCCAGAGAGCCTTTTAGCACAAATGGTTTAAATGCATTGCAGCACATGAAGAATTACGATGCTGTGGTGAACGGCTTATACCTATCATCTTACCCACACATTTTCTATGCCTGTCGAGTATAAAGCCCTCTGTGCAGATCACTCTGTGGCTGACACAGTAGAATGATCCCAATGTGTTCACACATAATTGTCCTCTGGAACAAGCGCGAGCACCTGCAAGGCACTCATCCAAATCTATATCAACATGTTGCAACCAAAAGGGAAAACCAGAATTCTATTAGAACAATTTCTGAAATGAAACAATGCTTCTTTCGCGCTGGAGATCTCGAAATGAAGTGTGTTGGAGCTACCACATCAGCACCATGCTATAATAGATACAGTGTTACACTGAAAATAGGGCTGGAATAAACCCCCAGAGATCATCCAGGCCTTGCTCACACCCCTACGCTTTTGTCATTGCAGAAGGAGCCATCCCTAATACAGGCAGTCACACAGATGCAACGCACACTCTTTGCAGGAATCCTGTCTCAGTGCGCCCACCCCCTTTACCATCAAATATAGATTACAGATGTCCCTTGCTACAATTTAAACTCACTGCTTTCACTGATGTTTCTCAATGCTTTCATCTCCTGTAGGACAACAGTTGCCCTGAAATGCCCCTTTCGATTCTGATATCAATTAATCAAATTAGCTTCCACCACACTTGAGTAAGCAATGCACAGTGAATATTTTATCTGGCGATATTAAATTCCCATTTTCTTCACAGACAATCTGGAATTTTGTGAAAATGATTTGCTGTTCAGTAAGATCTGAGATTAAGAGGGATGCGGATCACTTGTGAGCCATTCTGAGCACCAGAAGCTTCTCCTTGCATTTCACTGCTGGCTGGTACTGCTCCCATACCCACAGATTTATAATTAGGTATGTCACAGGGCATTGCTTCCGAGCCCCACATCTTTCCTGGGCAAACACATCCTTTGTCACTCCCCAAACACGTCCATTTAAAATTGTACATAATGTGAATGATCATGACGCAGCTTTGCAGTTCACTGTTCATCACTGTGCAGGCCTGAGCTTCAGTGTCAAGTGAAACACCCGGAGCTGCACCAGCTCACAATGGCACATTCTTCCGAGCACTGAAGCCTCATTGAATCCAGGTTTTCAAGGCAAGCAGAAAGAAAACCAAACAGAACAGGTGAGAGGGCAGAGCTGCAGCTCTGAGGGACAGTTCCTCAGGACAGCAAATAGGCCCACGTCCTGCTCACTGCTCCCATTCTCAGGACAAAAAGCTGCTGAATAGACAGACCCTGGGGAGGAACGATAGTGGGAAGAGAAACCAAGAGGGCTGAAAAAAAGCCTGGAATGTCAGAGGAAAAGAGCCCAAATCCAGGCTTGCCTTCACCTGAAGTCCCCGGGTAGCAGGCACACTGGACAGACTCACAGCATCACGTATCTGTGGAGCAGATCTGGTATTCCTTCTGACAAACAGTCTCTGTACTGCCATTGTAATTCACAACACGGAAAATAAGGAGCCCTTCAAGAAACACCTAGGGGTATGAGGTCAACGAGATCTATCTGAAAGTGGTGAACCATGTCTCTGTGCTGAACCCGAACCACTTACCTTCACAAGAAGTCCCATCAGCCATGATAGTATATCCAGATAAACACGAGCACACGACATTTCCTTCCACAACATTGCAGATGTGCTTGCAGGGGCCATTATCTACACAAAATAAAATTGCAAAATGCATTAGCATTCACAACACCGATGAGCTGAGGTTACAAACCTCCCGCCATCCAAATATAATCCCAGTTTAGGCAACGGGGAATGCAGTTGGTAAACAATCTGTCCAGCCAGCCCGAATCACAACCCTATCACACAGACACACACCTGTGCCACTCCTACCTGTATTGTTCGCGTTACGCAGCACGGCTGCGCTGCTTACCTTAAACTAAATAGCAGGTGTGCAATAACCCTGAAACCAGAGTAGTGCCTCAAATTACTTCCTCAGGTTTCCCCTGACAATTCCTGACAATGCCTTATGCCAGAGGTAACAAATTGAGGATGTGTGCTGAAATCAGATTGGTGGAGGGACGTGTGGAATTTTATTCAGGCTCTCTAAACATTCCTCACTCGTCTGCATCTGGCAGTTTACACCTCTGACATACCTTTACATTTATCCTGCTCCTCTTGTAAGGACACGATGAGAAGAGGCTGAGAAGGAGAGGCTGCTGGAGGGATGGTGGCTTCTGCTTCCAGCTTTGTCACCTGTCCTCTGTCAGGGTCTGTAAGGCAAGGGAGGCAGAGATGGATCAGGGACAGCATCATCCCCACTGGACGCCCCATGGAAAGGGTTCACATCCCGTTCATCCCATTCCGTCATGGTTTGTAGGAGGTGACCTAGGCAACGGTCTCTGCACGGAAGTGAACAGTCAGTTTTGGAAGCTGCCATCTGTTTGATATGAACAACTGTCCGACAGCACACACACACAGAGCACCGCATGCTAACGGAGATGCTCACACACGTCGTGGACACAGATCAGGGAACTTGGCTGAAAATTACTTCTGCAGAGTAAAATATTGCAACACCCAATGAATCAAACGGAAAGCATCAGTTTCATTTTTCAAAATGCTGCTATATAGTAAAGACAGTGGTTGTCTTTCATTTGGAGCATGATGAAAAAGAAGCAGTACCCCAAACAAGTCTTTAAACTTATTCTGTGCATCCAATTTCAACACAGATGAAAAGCAGACGCTCACCTTTACAAGCACAGGATACTCTGGAATGACTTTTACACAGACAAGTGGAAAACATGACAGCTGCTATCTGTCCTTAAGATTTTCAACACACAGTAATGGTAAAGGTATCAGAATAGTTACAAAAAAGGCAAAAAGAAGCTCTTACATCAATAAGAGTAATCCAGTTTATCAATTTCATCAAAACAGAAGCCTAAATCCATAAGGCTAAATTCTTCCTTAAGAGGGATGTGTCCTGTTCCTATTGATTTGAGTTCAAGTGTCACCTGAGCAAAGCGTGAGCCACCACACAATGACAACATCAAATGCTGAACTGTAATTGCAGTACTGGTTTGGGGTATGGGAAGCAGGATTTCACTAAAAAAATAAAATAAAATCACAGACATACAATGGGCTATGACACAGAGGCAAACACAAGACACCCACTTGTGGTATACCCTGAATGATTTTCCCAGAAAGAGCGCAGAGAAGTGAGAAGAAGCTTTTGAAGTTTCATCAAGTAGGCTTTCTCCCTGCCTCACGGAGCCGCTGCAAGAACATTGCTTCTTCCAAGGTTCGTGAAGAACTGTGACGTTTTTAAAAGCCAAAAGTGCAATACAAAAACATTCACACTCCAGCAAAGAGCAGGAAACGTACTGGGACACCTACAAATACAGAAGCATTATATCTAATCGGAGGAGTAAAAATTACCAACAGTATGAGTTTTCAAACTGTCTGGTGTGTGTCTCCAGGTACAGACCACATGACAGAGGTGTGCACAAGCAGAGAGGAAAAATGAGGAATACAGGGCCAGCGTACCACATCGCCAAGTGGAGCACAAACGGTTTAACCAAGCGTAGCAGGTGAGGTGCCCTGCCACCTCCCTCGCTCAGCCTCTGATTTGACCCAGGACTTCACAGTGACAGCAACACCTCGCTCTTCCTACACGCCTCAGACGCCTCACTCATCGCCCCCTACCCTTGTCGCAATCCTGTACCTCAGCCGAGCTCTGTAAATCCCTCTGCACCTCTTGGCACAGCCAGAAGCACTGCAGTCTTGCAGACCTGCCAAGAACACTGACTACCCGGCTGTAAGATGTGTTAACACAAACCTGCACTTCCACCGAGTTAGCAACGGGAGAAGCAAAGCAAAGGAAAACAAACCCACACATATGCTCCAGGTGAGCCATCAAGCCAAATTTTGCAGTGCTGGAATAAGAACCATTTTCTTTACCTCTTTTGGAGCAGGTTCCTTCTCCCGAATTTTAGTATAATCAACAGAGCGGACAGCTGCCGCAGAAACACTGTCAAACGCATTATTGATGTAAGCGCTGCAGGATCACGGCGAGAAGCATGACACAATGAACACTCATTGCTTGGCCTGGGCAGAGAGTATTTGAAGTCTAAGGAATTTTGTCATTGGATGGCAACACTTCTTTTCCTTGTTAAATAACTGAAAGCACTTGTAACTAATATAAGGTTTCAACTTTTGGGGTTATCTGATTTGAAATCTTGCCATTGGAGAACTCCAGACATCAAAACAATTACAACACAATAGACTTTCTTTTCAAGACTTCCACCACACTAGATATATTTAGATTTTGTATCACTGAAAGATGTTAATGATTTTAGATAAGAATCAAAGTTCAGGAAGCAATGCTGTCTGAACTGAGGACAGTTTATCTAAAGGAAAGCTAACTGTGAAATACAAAATGACTCTGAGAAGAAAAGGTATTTCATTAAACATCTTTACAAATTCTCTTCTGAAAAGTGAAAACAGGCTTCATTTGAACATGTTAAATCCCACCCTGATTCTCATGCCACTGAAACACAAAAATAACACATAATTAAGTTTCCTAAATGGTTGGTTTTCTTTACATTATTAACCTGTCCAATTTCCACAGAAAATATCCATGCATCAGTACTCGTAAAAACCACACAGAAACTACAGAGAAACTAAAAGAAAAGCTTGGTAGGTGAATGCAGGTGGCACAAAGGCACCACTGCTCATGGTATTTCCTGCCCATTTTCTCACCTGGAGAGCAGCTGGTCCCATCATCTTGCAAAGTGAATTCTGGAAAACAGGAACACTTGTAGGAGCCCACGGTGTTTATACACAGATGCTGACAGAGTTCCCCACCATAGATAAGACATTCATCCAGGTCATCTCCAGGCAGGTTATTTGACAGCTCAGCTTCATTACTGATGGACAAAGCTTCGTTGTGATCTTCTGTCTCTGAAACTACAACAGAACAAAACTTGCTGGTTCTCTAACAGGTGTTTTGGCACTAGGACTGGACAGTACGGAGCATTTGGTCACACAAACTCCAGATACAGTCAAATCTACCCAAAATTGTTACTCCAAGGACAAGAGAAAATGAACCCATCCTGAAGATAAGAGCACTGTGCCAAATGAAGTTCCACTACTGCCTTCCGTAAGGCAGGAGGGACGGACATTTTAGAGGAGCCACACAGGAAAAGGGTGATCCTGGGAGGTCACTAGCTCACCTTTCACGCTGACTACTAACACCACTGCTGCTGTTATTTGAACTAAGGCATCACATTGGAGCCCCACCTGAAATTGGTCCCACTGAAGAACCACACTGAATTTCTAATTTCAGGAGAAAAAGTTATCCAGTTGGTTTAGAAACTCTTTTCAACACCACTATTAATTTATTAGCTGCTTCTGTAGCTAGCATTACGAACATTCAGGGACCCACTTAATAGTGACATGGCTAACCTACTTCCTTCACCTTTTGTATTTCCTGACCAAGCTTGACAAGACTTTCTGCGATACTAAAATGAGTTGTTCAGCAAGTTTCTCAGTCAGCTTTTCTTAACACATACACACAAACTTCATTGCTCAGTGACGTCTCAGCTAGGTTGAAATAAACCATTGCATTTGTTGGCGAGAGAAAATACATGTTGAGTTCATGAGAAGAGAATGGACAAAAACGGAACCCTAGCATACGCAGGAGGGAACCATGCGAGTCATGCATGACAGGTGGCGACACACTGATGTTGGGAGGAGCGTGGCCTTGGGCTGAGGGAGGAAGCCTAGCTGTCCGAGCCCCACATTTGTCACGCTCCCTTTGGCTGCAGGGATTTGACTTTACTATGTTCACATGTTGAAAGGGTACAAACAAACTTGCAGTGCTCTGGGGCACCTCCAGAGTGTGCCGTGAGAAAGCCGCTGGGATGTTCAGCGGTACAATGTGACATCTGTTCCCAGGATGTTTCATTGGTATCATAATCCACAGGACTACTTCCGCTGGAAAATACTCATAATTTGCTTTATGCAGAATCTTTCAGGATTGCTCCTGCCGAAAGACAATAACCTGCTTCACCTTTGCTTCCTACCGAGGGCTAGTGGCCAGACTCTGGGGAAAAAAAACTGAAATCCAAAACTACTAAAGAAGGTATGTTTCGAAGATTAGAAACACCTACATATTGGGGCTTTTTTCAAAACTGTTTTAAGAACAATGGAGCCTATATTTGATCTGAGAGAGAAGGCAACTGTGCTCCTGTGGCATCGATCCTTCCAGCACCTCCCCACACAACCGTGTCAGGCAGAGACCTTATCGGCCATGTCCTACAAATCATAAACAGACACTTACCCTTCTCAGGCGTCACTGTTGGCAAAGGCTCCGGATGCCTTTTTATTTCTGGATGGATAAAGTGATCTCCCCCTTCACAGCAGGACAGCATCACATGACTGCAGGGGTAGCCTAGATTTATGTTGGACTCACAGGTTTTCCCCTCGCTCCGTAATCGCAGGCCCAGGTTACAGCAATCGCAGCATTGCTGCAAAAGGAGGAGACTATCAGTAACGAGGATTTCGTACAGTCCGCTTCAGGGATGAGCCCACACACACACCTGGAACTGATCTGCACTTTCTTTAACAGTGGTGCATCTGGAAAAGCACTTGGGGTTTAGACACTCGCAAACATCAAAGCTGTACTTGTGCTGTTTTTTGTCATCCCTGCACAAATGGGTCAGCTGCAACCAGGCTAAACACAAACTCACTGTGACGGTGATTTCAGCAGCTTCGCGTGCAAGGAAGTAGTGGTGCTGCACATCACCTCTTCCCAGCTCTTGCACACAGCCACTGCTTTGTATACAGTATGTTATGAACAAAATAATACAGATCCACAGTTCTTCAACATTAGATCTCAAAAAATGGTTAGCGGTTTGAAGCAATGTGAGAGGAATTGTAAATATGCACCGCTGGCCTGCAAACCTACTGTGACCTTTAATTAGCCGACTGTCCTAGACAGCATCCCGCTGAGACAGTGGCCAGAGAAATGCCAGGGTACATTTTATGTCTTCCTTTTCTTTCCTGAGTGCATCTAAGCAGCAGTTTCACTGACAGGTTGATGCAACAGGGCATCCCTGAAATGTAGTCTCTCTCGCGGCCGCCTCTGCTGCAGGTGGCGAGCAAAAACTGTGCTGTGCTTTACTCAGAGACATACAAATCTATTGCACAGTCAGGCCACAAAAATACATCAGATAAATTATATCAAATTCAGAAAGTCCATACTGTCTATGCATAGTAGATACCTAATCAGGCAAGGAAGCTGAGGAGCTGTCTCTGCTACAGAGACACATGGGGTGATAAATGAATTGAAAATGCCTGTCTGGATTTAAATGTAAGTGTCCTGACATCCCTTATACATATATATATTTAGATGCTTTCACTGACAGAATATTTATAAAATGCAGAGTCTCTCCCTCTGCAACGCCTTTGACAGCCAAGACATCCAGCCCAGCAGCTCCCATTTACGGTTTGCAGCTACACCGAAACAGCCTCTCTGAACCAAGAGAAGCGATTTCAGTCTATTCAAACATGCAGTCTATGAAAAGGCGTCAGACACATAAAATGAAGGTCATAACTCAAACTGGCACCAGTTAGCTATGTCAACAGAAAGTCCAGGGACGGAACACAATAAAACTGAACTAAGCTCTCACTTCCCAGGAGAGAGAGCTCAGGCCTGAGGAGAGCAAATAAGAGCAGCAGTGTTGTAAGGCTTGGACGCAGTATGGAGCTGGAAAGGAGTCACGTTTCACGTTCAGCAATCCTAGATTGGCATTCCCATACAACCAGAGTCTGTCTCCACTAGGGAGACAGGGAAACTTGTCCACTAACAGCTCCGTCTGTGGAAACTCGTCTGCTGAGTCACTTTTTCAAGATTCAAACACTGTAGCTTTAGGGTTTCTTGGGCAGTTCATATGTGATATATACCCTGTCACGTTCAGCCCAGTACCTACGGCTACAGCTCATGTTTTATGTCCCTCCTTTCTAACCCGAAAAGTCCACAAACATCCATCATAAATAGTAGACATTATTCACATCTGCAAATATGCACAGCCATAAAGAGGTGCCTTTATGCGCCCAAAGACGCGTTTGTGAAAGTTTACAGTACAGATCCTGAAGATCCTGAACTAGTTTCAATACTAAAGGGGCTAAATCGTCTTTTCAAAAGAAGTATTAAAAAATAATCTAACTGTAATTGACAGTGGTTATGCTAGGAAAGAGAAAAATCCCATTTTCATCCTTCTCAGATTCAAAGTTTTATGAACTGAAAAGTCTACTTTCTGTAAATATTTTTAGTTTTGGTACAAGTTTTTTTAGCTTCAATATCCAAGATAAAAGTATTTAAGGATAATACATGTTTTTACTGAAGTGCTGTAAAATATTGGAATATTTGCCTTCAATAATATGGCTTCTTCAGTCATAGTTTTGTTTCACAATTTATCCCATGTGCAGGCATCACAGAGAGTATTAAATCAGTCACACACTTTTGGGTTCACATATTTTCCAGATGAATACAAGTGTCTCATTTTCTAGTGAAAAAATTTGTTCCTCGAAAAGCTCCTTCTAAAATGTAGAAACTTGAATGCCTTGATCTCCTCTTAGCTACCTTTTGAAGTTCACCAGAACCCTACAACTGATTTAGTAATAAATTTTCACATACTGTTTTTACATTGACAGTGAGAAACGTGCCTTGAGAACCACTGTTTGATTCACAATTTTCTCTGTTCCTCTCAAAAATACCTTTCCTGGAATTCAGGATAATTTGATTTACTGTGGTGACATCTCCATCCACCAGCAAGAAGTCCCTAAGCGTGTGCTTTTTTGTTAAAGAACAGGTAAAATCAGCCTAAGCTTAAGTTGTACTGAACACAAGCTGAATGCCTGGATCTAAACAACTGGCACTGCTGCATTCATCTCAAAGAAAAATTAAGGACCCCACATCTAAAATGTCTGAAGAGGACCTACACACGTTTGTTACTTGGAAGTAAAACCCCTAGCTTTTGGCAGGGCAGTGCCAAAAGTGACTTTTGCATTTTGCAGAGTCTTTGGGGCAATGAACTTATCTTGTCACATTCCAGACAAACTTCTTTGATTTATGACACCCAGACAGAGCAGTCACCAATAGCGGAGTGGATCAGGGGAAAGACCGCTATACACCATCAGCATTTTCTGCGAGGTCACCTCTGAAAGAATCTTTAACTATAATAAAATCAGAAAGCCTTTCTTAAAGTCTCAACAGTCTCAATATTCAGTCATTTTAATTATTGTTTTCAAGCAGAAGCTCTAATGACTTAGGAGTTATAGAGCGGGGCAAAGCTGCTCCTTCATTAATTTTATGATTTCAGATGGTTTCTCTTGAAGGAAACCATAACTTTGGAACTGGCACAAGGAGGTATTCCACAAGAGTATTGTGTAACTTGTTTCAGTTCAGACAGGAATGATGAAGTTTTCCCTCTCCGTTTCCTCCTGAGGAATGGCATGTGTGATAAGACTTACTCTGTGGCTTGTGTTCTGTCTGGTATGCAAAAGACCCACAGCGAAAACCTAAGAATAATAACTCTGTCACACTTCAGAAATCTTACTGTCTTCTCCCAAGTGCACAAATTCTCTTTTTACTCCAGTGGTGGACTCCAGACCCAAGTAAATAATAGTTCTGAAAATGACAAATTGGCACAGCTAGTTAAACTTTAAACTCCACAGTAGACGTCCAAGTATTTTGCTTTTCCAGCGAACAATTATCCACAAGAATCCCCGATATATAAGGACAGAACTAATCAGTTTCCTGCTGAGACAACAGAAGCTGCACTTAAGCTCAGATATAGCTATGTAAATTATTATCAGATCAAAATGAATTCTGAAATGCACTCTTCTGGTAAAAACAAGACAAGCGAGTAAGCAAGATGCTGAATCTTCAAACTGGTTTAAATTGGTTTGGCTCCACTGATTCTCATAAAGCAAATCTCATTTACGCAAGCTGAGGCTGCGGCTTGTGATTTGCGATTTGAACCATTCGTTAATGGTCTGCCTTTATTTATGAACAAAAGCTTCCATCATCATCTAAAACACTTGTTCCTCTAGTCCATCGTTTTGTTTAACTGAGGAATGAGGCTGCAATTCAACACTGTAGCCAAGCAAACTGTTCACTCTCGGTTTTGCATTATATCTTTGATTAAGTTTTGCCTTATCATTTTCTAATTCCTCTACACCATAGACATAAAAAATAAAATGGTCTTTTCAGCTACTTCTAAAGCGAGGAAGCAGAAGTAATACAGCAAGTTAAATCTACTGCAAGTTACTATGATGTTTTAAAAGGGTCTGCATCACCAGGCAATTGAAACCTAAATGCAAACAGCGTAATTTCCCTGCCACATTCCTGCAACTTTATTACTTACTGTGCTCCATAATAATGTATGAATAAGTTACTGCTGAATGCAAGAAATGAGGACACTTCACATTCAGAACAAAACCTATAGAAGCATCAGAGCAATTTACCTTATATGACGATCCCCCACAGGGATCGCTTTCCTCTGGTCCGCACACATCTCCTTCCTTCGCAGCAATCATGCCAGCCAGGCAGCTGTTCTCCTTTACAGTGGAGACGCAACACTGCTTCTGAGCAATTCTGCAAAGGATCACAGAGGTCTAGCGTTCACTGACAATGAGAAGACATCAGGATGGGATGCAAAAAACCCCAGACCTATTGGATTCACAACACATTCCACAGATTTGGTCTCTCTGAGATGTGTGTCAATACTAGTATAAAGTCTGGTCACAATTATCACTTAAAGCTCATATATATTTGTGCAACTGTCCCTCTTCCCCATGTGTTGCTTCTCAGAAGTCTTCAGAAGGTTTCAGAAACAGAAAACACACAGAAACCTTCTTCCCTGGAAAGTGGGGAAAGGGAAATGCACATGTACACACCTACTTCTTCACCAACCAGAGGACGAAGCTCTGGACAGGACTTAAGGATTAAGTGTCAGATCACAACCCCCCTATAAACTCTCCTTCAGAGCCCTGCAGATTGAAACCCAGAATTTAACCTTTCCTGCAACTTTGGTTATCAAAGAGAAGGTTATGGGTAACTTGATCACTGGATATGAAGTACTTTGGGAATGTACATTTCCTATACATGGCTCTTCAAATCAAACATTTTAATAAGATTCACTGAAGGCTGAAATGAAACAGATTAAGAATTTAAATGACAAATTCCTAAATGAAGTTTAATAGATATTCACTGAAATAACAAAACACTCTCCCCTATTATTTTAAAGTCCCTAGTGGGTTTTTCCCCCATCCCTTCAAAGAGGTGTCTGTTTCTTTCACTCATGTACAAAACAGCAGACAAAAACACGTAGTCCCTTTGCCTTTACTCCATGACCCCGTCTCTCAGTCCACGCAGCACGGAGACTGAGATCACCCTAGGAGGGGTGTGTGTCTGGTCCTGGGACAAGGAAGGGCCCCTGTGATGGGGAAGGGTGAGGACTGAGAGCTGCAGGCCACAAGAATTCTCCTAAGGAGGTTATGTTGAGTACATGACCTGTAGATTGGGCATACAGGACACAGACGAGCATGTTAAAACTCAGATGAAATAATATGCTACGAGTAGAATATTGAGGACTTCAGCAAAGTTCTTCTGTTTCCCGGAATAACCTTGATGTCTAACTACCTTTTGCTGATGCACTGTCACAAACCTACTCTTCGCAGACCAGATCAATGAGTTGTTTGTTCAAAGAAGGTTCAGAACATTTCTGCTTTAGGGAAAGAGTTAATGAGTTAAGATCAGTGAACTGACGTCAATGTATTAAACTGATGTGAGTCTTGAACTGGAACACAGAATGTCAGCAAAAAGCAGGATTTATACTTGTATAGCTGAAGTAAATGCCACCCGGATAAACACTGCTCTGTTATGATAAAACACATATCAATTATGAGATAAAAACTACTATACTGGGTCAGAGGAGATTTTTATCTAGCCTAACATCCTATTTCTGATATAGCCAGTGGTACAAGCTCTGGGACTATTTTTACATCGGCTATCAATTCACTATCTAAGGATTTCCTGTAACTTGCTTTACTTGCATTCATCTAGTTACTACACATGATCTCTTTTAGGTAGTCCCAGTTCCCATCCTGCAGTTAGCGTTGTTGGTCACACTAACTTGTAGGCCAAGTTGTACATGAATGTCCAGTGACATCCAGATACACCAACAAGAAGCTTTAACATTTAACTTTTTGCCACTTGAAAATGCCAAAATGACATCTGGAAACAACAAACACCTCAGTCTGCACCTTCTACATAAGCAATCTACAGCCTCAGATGACACAGGGGAGGCTTCACTCATTTCCCTCAGCTGAAGAAAATCAATTCTCACTGATGGTCACTTGTAAAACCCAAGTATTTGTAGACAACGTTCCTGGCAGAAGAGTAGCTAAAAGGAGAAGATAGATACTAATTGTGAAAATTAAAGTCTTTGGATAATGAGCCGAGTTAGTGGCACACTCTCAAGAGCTTGCATTACTTGCCGGCACTCAGAACAGTGCAGTTGAGGTTGGACACGTGCGCGGTGACCAGCTCTGCACGCTGGCACATCTCCCAGTGGCAGCAGTATGTTTTTGTCTATGCTTTCAAGGATTTGAGGCCACGGATTTGAATACTTTTTTTACATGAAATGTTTTCTTTACACAGAATATTTACAGGTGGTTTTAAATCTTTAAAACAGGGACACAACTGAAATTTTGAAAGTAAAACAATTCCTGATCTCTTATTTTTTCAAATCCCAATAGCTTCACAGGGACTGAAACATTTAGGATCCAGCTTTTTCATCTACACCCAAACTCAGATGTGCAGGTGCAACTCATTAATGTATTGGATTTGCACCTACTTAGGCCCAGGCTGGAATTTTTTAATCTGTCTTTACTTCATAGACAGTTGGGATGTGTCAGTTATGTCATGCCAGATCGCAGTGGGGGGGATTTTAATCTCCCAGTAACTTCAGAAAGGTGCAATGATACTAACTTTGATAAAACCGATTATGCCATACTTTTTTAATGTTGAAAATGCTGGGATCACTCTTAGAGAAATCCATCTGGCTTATGTTGCACCATGTGAGACTCAGAAAACTTTGCCTTCATCCCTCCCTAAGGCCTGTTTCAGGCTAGGGGGGAGGAGAGAGAGATGGGATGAGCTGCAGCTAGCGTAATATGTCGTCCAGGTTACTCTGCACCCATTCTTCTTTTCCTGCTGTGCAGTTTGAATCTGGCAGCCTTCCTCAGACCAGCAGCTGCTATTGATACCAGCAGCATTATCAAGGCATATGGTCCCCCCTCCAGCTGAACAGAGACATCAGAACCAGCAGCCATTCATATTGGACAATAAACACATCATTTAATGATATGGATAATTATTGCATTTTGCACTTGCCAAATGGAAGACAAACTCTGCCCTTCTATTTATCAGCAACTCCACAGATGCGCATAAAACCAGGAAACAAAAATTTGTGCTCTGCTCATGTGAAAGAGGGAAAGAAACCTTAAAAGGCTTTTGTATAGATCAGGATTTGGGGAAAGGGAGGAGGAAATCCTTCTTTCTAATTTGCCATGACATATTGCCAGTCTACCAGTAATTCATACAATGAAGGAAACAGTTCCCAGTCTCCTGGACATCCCACAAATTGTACAATCACTTGATTTCTTCTAAAGGGCTACTCTCTATGTTAATCTAAATGTTCAAGTTTGCCTTACGTACCTGCAAATATCACCATCCATTCCACTTACAGGGATTTCTGTGCACTCCCCGTTGTCCACAGCCCACTGCTGTCCAGCTCCGCAGCAGCTCTCAATCAATTCCTTTGTGGAACCTGTATAAAACACACACCCAGAATTTTTTGTATGGAATGGATTGGGTTTAGCTTTGCTTAATTGAGAAGACCTTTAAAATAACAAAAGTTCACCTTTTTCTTCCTTTTTTTCCTTTCCACATTTCATTTGGTTATGCGCCAAAGAAAAAAAAAGGCAACTGATACCTGCAGTATCTTGACATAATCACCTGGTAACCTCTTTCAGAGAGGAACAGCACAAGCAAATTAAGAGTTTTAAAAACAATAAAAGACACAACTGGTTTGAAGACAACTCCACCTTTGACATCTCTGAACAGAAAAGAACGTGAAAAAATGACTCCTGGCCACTTAACGCAAGTTGATGCAGTAAGTCATTATGCTGTCGTAGCAGTGCCTTCACTACCACCAGCTGCGCTAACGTGAAGCCGTTCAAGAGAAGTTCACAGCAAACGAAATACAGCACACAGAGCGCACACCAGCTTCGCACAGAGCACACACAGACCCTGGTAGTTCTCTTATACCAAATCGTAAATACGCAGTTTCACTGATGAGTAACAACAAACTGAAACATGTTCCTTGCCACAGTCCCTTAACGTTCTTAGTATTTAGTAAGAGTGCTTCTAGTAGGTTTGACTTATGTAGCATCAAGAAATTGTTTCCACAAGATTAAGAAATTTTTCTCCTCAGAATTACCTAGAGCACACATACCTGTATATGTATACATATACATGTCCTACGGCTGAATTTGACGGTTTAGCTGGTTTAAAACCATAATGAAAAGGGTTTGAGAGACGTAACTCTGACTCCACTAATGAGCTCCTGTAAAACACTGGCACTAAGATGCAGTAAAAGAGATGGACATGTAGGCTGCTGCACTACTTTTTACATTTTTCCTTGTGGACTTCCCCTTAAGATGTAAATTTTTAGTAAAACACAACTTAAACGAGTGGATTTTCAATATACTACCTATCTGCTGTATACAACAGACTCAGATCACATCAGACTGAGCAGAAACAGTATTTTTTGGAGTCTGTACAGAAGTTTAGTTCATGATGGCACACTTGCCACGCTAGTGGGGTGCAAACACCAAAGATACACCAACATAAGGCAGCTACAGTGATGCTGGAGCATGAGGAGCCTGCACCACGGCAGCAGCTGGCAAGGGCTGCGCTGTGTCATTAGGACGATTTCTCCTGCTCACGCAGCGCACAAAGCATGTGGTCTGCCCCTTACCAGCAGGAGCTGTCTGCTTTGGGAACCCTTACACAGGTACCAGGTGAGAAAATGATTAAGAGATGCCTTTTAGAGAGACATGAGGTGCATTGCAAATGCTTGGGGGCTGTGATTTCACCGTATTGATATCCATGTCAATACGCGTAATGAAGATGGTATATCAGACCAGAGGGCCCTGCTTTCTCCACAAAGAGTCAATGGCCCTGTGCTGATGAGTTGGAGCAGCGCCTGCTCTCTCCACTGGCCCATCAGAAGTGCTCCAGTTCCTTTTAAAGCCATTTATATGGATATAAGGAACAGTTTGTGCATTTTATTTGTTCTTTCAGGCCAGTCTCTGGCATGGTTTGGTGTTAGCATTACGAGGAAACCAGACAAAACCACCCCAAAGCTGAGTTGTAGGAGATGTGTGGGTGCGATGGACCTTGGGTAGCTCCACATCTGAGCACTCACTGACCAACACCCAGCAACTCACGCTGCAGAACAAGGTATTTTCGAGAACACTCGGCCAGTTTTTAGGTAAAACCCTCCCGAATCAGTTCTGCTTACAGTGGGAGGGGGAAACCTCTTTCTCAAGAAGGGTTTTAGGAAAAATGCTGAAGGTGCAGCGCGCTCCTGTCGACACTCGGCAACAAAACTAAGCATTTGGCAGCCAGATGCTGCTGGGCTGGCCTTGCACAATTTTCATCTGCTAGGGAACTGCATTTGGGCTGACCGGAGTGATGCTGCAGTCAGTCCATCTGAACCAAGAATCATCTCCTCCGGCATGTTGACAGCGGTGTTAGATGGCAGCTTCTCCACTAGGCCAGAGTTGATGAAAACGTTAACAGAATCCCTTCTTTTGTCTGCATTTGGTACATGGTATGAAGAAAAACACTTTTTCATTGCAAAATTGTTAACACTTAAGTGAGACATTTTTAGAAATGGCTACAGTTCAAAACATCTGAGTATCCATGCCGCACGATTCAGAAGAAAGAGACAGTCTAAGTTATCAGCACATTTCTGCTGTCACGTATTTACAGCAGTTATTCTGTGTTTCAAACAATAGCACAAGAACTTTGTATAGTGTCTTGCAGAGCTAAGTAGTCATTAGATATCAAGGGTAAGGAGTTTAAGTGAAGTGTAGCGCTATCTTCAGTGTAAAAAAATATTGGTGCTTACACAAATAATACAAACCTCCTCAGGAGAAGACTATTCCTTTGTACTGCTTACAGTTAACTTAGGACACAACGTTATGTTTTGGAAACTGGGAAGTTCTCATCACCAGCATGGCTTGCTTTATAAAAAGCAACTAGAAAAATGAAATACATACAAAATATTGTCCCTGCAATCATAAAATGTCTACTCGTGAGTAAACAGCTTTAAGAAACCGTATCTAACAGGAGGGAACAAGAGGGGGAGAAAGAAAGAATTCGTGTCCCGTCGCCAGCCAAGATCTCACAGGAGAAAAATGACCAAATTCCATTTCCATCTGCGTTCTTTGATCCCTGACAGGGTTCATTACACACAAGCTACAGCAGTGTCCTGAGTTTGATCTGGCTGAGCAGTTGCCAGGTGAAACGCAGTTTGGGGGATAGTCTTGCAATGCGATTAAGGCACAGTACCAAGGATAGGTAGGATTGCCCCTCTCCTCCCGCGGGCGAACTCGGGGCCAAGCCTGAGCCACCTGCGGAGGTGAGGGGGGCTCTGTGGGTGCTGCTGCCTCCTGCTCTACTCCCGGCTGCGCAGCGGTACTGCAGGAACTTCCTTTCCCACATGGAGCTTCTTGGTGAATATATTTTGACTTTTTAATAACATATTTCACTGAAAAGAGAGAATGCTCTGTGGAAAAATACCTCCTTCATCCCTGCCTCGGATGGATGGGTGACAGGAGGAGATTCCAGCGAGTGACAAGACATGGCTCCTCACAGCTGCAGCCACCCGTGCCCAAACCAGCAGCAATCTCATGGCCTGGAGCATCAAACCCCGACTGCCACCCGACTGCCCGTCTGCACCAGCCCCTCCCGGTTTCTGATAGTGCATCAATCAACAGGAACTCCAAAAAAGTAGGAATAGTTTTGACAGTTGACACTAAGAGGGAGATTTGGGCTTCCAGGACAAACCCCATTCTTTTTGTCCCCACAAACTCCAGTTGTGCAACCCCGTTAGGTCACAAAGAGAAGAGGAGAGGCGTTATGGCAAGTGAGTGCCACAGAAAACTCACATGCAAAGTAAGGACTGCAGACAAGATCACGGCACAGGGAGCTCCATCTCCACCCTAAGCCCTTATTTATATGTTGAAAAAAAAGGAGTGAGGAGGGGAAAGAGAGTGCACTTCCCACTTTTGTAAATTTTACTTTGTTTTCTTTAAGGCTTCAGGGAGAGACAACCCAAACCAGACCTGAAGCCACCACACCCCCACCCTCTGAGCCCAGCTGCAGAGGAGTTCCGATGACCAGCGCCATTTCTACCCTGCCACGTCGCCACGCTCATGCTCACGCACAAGGGCACGCAGCGCCACAACGAACTCCTGCTGGGCTTCTGTCTGTGCAATGTGTTCCTTTCATACAGCAGATAAACAATATTAAAAATATACTTCAGTCTTGAAAGCTGTGTTACGCGTAAGAGTCGCTGTGCAGTATGAGAGGGATGATAGATGCAGTCAAACCAGACAGGAAATACACCTGGCACTGATCACTGTAAAACATCGCTACAGTTTTAATTCAGTCCCTCGGTGGAAACTCCATTTTACCAAGTGCTGAACCACATTTGTGGCTACAGTATTGCTAGGTTTAAAACACACAAATACAGCAGAGTTTACTAATCTACAGTGCAGTAATCTTCATTATTTATAATTCAAATAAAAATGAATTACTCATTCCTCACTAAAGATTCAATAGCAGATTGCTGTACTGAAATGCCATACTAGTAAGCAGTCATATTTACAAAATATATTGCCTTTTGTTATGATCTTATGAATAATTAAATCTAGAATGCAGTTATGATAAAATGAACAAACTATTGCATTTTATCTCAATCAGGAATTAGAAAAACTGAATAATTCATAATAGGATTCGCAGTCATTAGCACAGATCTATGATATTTTGATTATACATTAGCAAGAACAAATATATACAAGTAGAAACATGCACAAGACTGAAGATCACATAGCTTCTACGCTGGATGCAGACTTTAAGCTATATGTATAACAGCCTTTGAAATACTTAAACATTCAAGCAGAGCTTTGTTTATTTGGGGCTTTCATGCTATTAGCAGATTTAGAAGTAGATTTGCATCTGCTTGTGGCAAACAAAGTGATTTTATTTGAGAACACCATAATCCCGAATATTTGTTATACTGTGCGCATCTTTGATACTTCATAGAGTTATTTAACAAGATACCTCTTAACAGATAATTTGCTATTTATTAATTTCTTCACTAGAAAAAAAAAGTAATTTATTTGAGGCTGTACTATAAACCAGCATCACGGCTCCTCACTTGTTTTCAGTTTAGTAACTTATCTCCCACAATCATCACTCTACATCACTCTGAAGATATGAAGTAAAGTACATTTTGGCCTAATCTCAGAAGTTTGTGTATTGTCTTTTAGAGACATATAGAATTTAATTCAAATATTTAGAGGAACATTCCCCCCCTGCTACAGAGAACTTTAACTCATCCTTGACTGAACCTGAAAACATCGTGTTGTCCCATTGCCTGGTCCACACCTGGCGGGCGGTGGGATGGCCTCCCACTGACGCAGGGTCACGTCAGGTTTTTCCCTAGCCACATGACACCCAGCTTTTACATGCTGCTACCCAGGAATTTCATCTTTCAGCTCCAAAAATCTGGTATAGGGAGTGTGTGTATTTTAAACGTTTAGCTGAAGCCCAAAACTCTGAGGAGAAAACAGTCAAAAGCCACTGAACTATTTCCCCCCACTCACAGAGTGAACCATAAGTTTGTTGGAACAGCAACAGAGACAAAAGGGATTTTCAAAACCCCTCCTTCCCTTTTCCCCCGATGTTCACAAATTATGTTTCAAGAATGATAAAACATCCGCCAGCTCTATGACTAGTCAAGAAGGGACAGAATTTTTCAGCTTCTTGCCAGAGCTTTTTTGATGCTAAAGTTTCCCTGGTTTCAGCTTCACATGAATTTCCCCTCAGAACATTTAAGCAGTTTCACACCTCTGATTTCATGGCTTACTTCCATTCTCACTTCAGTTTTGCAGCTCTGCAGAGCGTTTGCATCGACTGACTAACTCCAGTTGTGCAAATATCCAGCCTTTGAGCAAATGCATTGACTCCCTGACTGAGCCATTAGGCATGTTTTATCCACCCTTCTCCTGTCCTAAAGGTTGCTCTTGCCTAAGCAGAACACAGACAAACCTTAAGACTTCAGCTCTTCCTCACATGATGTGAGCAGTGAGCACTGACCTGTCACACTAACCAATCCATCCAAGCCTTCCATCCATGGGTGGCAAATCATGGGTTAAATCTCACTCATTAGCTTTAATCGTACTAGGATTTCATTCAGTTAAAATAAACAATTATTTTCCTTTCTACTAAAATTACTATAGGAGCCATGAGGCATTAAAGAGTCTGTGATAGTAGTTTTTATCTACAGAGAGACCCATGTAGGCAGACACAGTGCAGGGGCTTGGATAGAATCACTGATCCTAGATACAGGTATGTTCAAAACTCATATTATTCTCGTAACATTACCTATTAGCCAGGGAAAGTCAGTGCACCATGTTCCAGATGAAGCATGAAGATTGGCATTTCAGGGGCAGCGTGATGTTGGCAGCCCCAGGAAGCTACATCTCTTCAGTGCTGGCTTTAATTTAAGCTGTTAATTGCTGGATCAGTGCTCACATGCAAAAGAAGCAATGTTCATACCCCCATACCTGAGCGGAGCTCTTGTTCTTAGGACGAAGCATGCTATTCTGTTCCTATATCTGAGGAAAACAATGTGTCTTCCCCAAAACTATAGCACTTACTCCTTGGGGTGGGGGGCTGGGGACTAAAAACCAACACCACAGGTTCTTGCAAGGAAATGAGTTTGAGCACTAAGATTAATTTTGATGTGGAACCTTCTAGAAATGAGGCACTGTATGAAGACGCATCTTCACTTTGAGGATCTCATTGCTCATCCACGCGGGAAGCTGACAGCCGTGACTCTCAAGCTGTAACATAATTTTGAAAAAAGCAGCTGCACAAACTGCTCAAGTCCTGAGCTGGCATAAATCAGCCACCCCCCAGAGCTCGCTGGAGCAGCCTCACAGCCCAGCATCGCATGCGTGAAGGCAGCAGCAGCAGCTGCTGCCTGCATCACATCAGCTTAATGAACTGGCCCCTAAGAGCAGTTAATGAATCTCCCCAGCAGCACCCATGGTGGATTATGACTTCCCAAGTAGCAAAGCACGCAGGCTGACTCCCAGGTCCTGGAGTTCGCTGGCACCTTTTCACACCTTAAAAGAAAGCTGTTATTTGGTAAAAAAGCTGGTCCAGTGGGACAGGTTGCTTTCACCTGCTGCAACCATCCTCACTCACCAGAAATGAGTGGAGAAAGAACAGAAACAGTACTAGAGTGGAACAGGAGCTGTTTCCATCACCTTTCCATGAGTGCACATAGTCAAAGAAGGGATCAAAGCAGGCTGCTGCTTTTCCTGTCTAGTCAGTGCTCGTGACTTGTTTCCCACTCCCTTATAAAAAAACCCAAAAAGCACCTTGAAAACATGTTTATAGTTTTATATAAGTCTATCTTTGCTTTTAAAGGAAGAGGTATCTAGACCTGCAGTGCACCCCACACATACATTTCACAAGAATTGTTTGCTCACACTGGAGAAAAAGGTATTGCATGTCCTTCTCTAATACCTGCCTGAGAACATAAAATCATATATTATGGCAAATAGTGATGAAGAACTTCACAGAACAACGATTAACTTGATGGAGTTCTTCAAATACTGAAAACTACCTGTTTCCAGTGGGTCTTTTTATCTGCTCCAATCTCTTCCGCATTTAAAGCTTCAATAAATAAAAAAGTACTGTAGCTTTACCCCTTAATAGGTTGTCATTTCTTATCTTATCAACAGTCTGAGAGTCTTTATTAAATTCCCTCATTGAATTTCACCATTTGGTTGTGCAATGTAACATGTTCTTAACTTGATTTATCTGAGACAGCTAGGAAGACATTTTAATGAGTAAAGGTAAAGAGGAGAAGAACATTTATCTTGGCAGAGACAGGGGAGGGGAGAGCGACAGCACAGCCCCAAAGCCAGCTGCTTTCACTTGAAACTGAACTATCACTTACGTCATTAGGACCAGTTAAGCTTTCTTCAGGACCTGTTCCCAGATAAATTAGCATACAGTTTATTCTGTGCAGGTTACTGCAGGCTCCTCAAAGTGCCTCACTGTTCAGGAGCATATTCGACTCTAAATCTTACTGAAACGAGACTAGTGCTCGAGTGTTTCCATGATCAAATCTTCAGTTAGCTCATTGCTGGGGAAGGGGCTTTAACCCGTGAGCACTCATTAGACTTTTAGGCTCCTCTCATTGGAAATAGCAAAAAAGGAGACTGCAGGAGAAACACAGGCTGAGCTCAGAGTTCAACACACATCTCATGGCTTCAATCCAGTACCTAATCCTCTCCTCTTTACACAGAATCACAGAATTATTAAGGTTGGAAGAGACCTCAAGAATCATCCAGTCCAACCGTCCCCCCACCACCTATTCCCCACTAAACCCTGTCCCTAAGTACCAGATCCAACCTTTCCTTAAACACCCCCAGGGACGGTGACTCCACCACCTCCCTGGGCAACCTGTTCCAATGCCCGACCACCCTTTCCCAGAAGAAATTTCTCCTCATCTCCAACCTGAACCTCCCCTGGCGCAACTTGCAGCCATTCCCCCTTGTCCTGTCACTAGTTATCTGTGAGAAGAGAAGAGGCCAACCCCCAGCTCACCACAACTTCCTTTCAGGTAGTTGTAGAGGGCAATAAGGTCTGCCCTGAGCCTCCTCTTGTCCAGACTAAACAGTCCCAGTTCCCTCAGTTGCTCCTGATAAGACCTGTGCTCCAGATCCTTCACCAGTTTTGTTGCCCTTCTCTGGACATGCTCCAGGGCCTCGATGTCTTTTTCTGTCATCCTCTTCCATTCCTACTGGACTCAATTTGCCATGCCATCACCACAGTAACCTAAGGGAGGTTCATCACACTTGCAGCAACCTGCCTTCATTTTAAACTTCATACAGCAAAGCATTTTTCTGCGCTCTTCTACTTCCTCTGAAGTCACCTGCATCTCTTTAGAAATCCATCCCACCATTCATCCAGGACAAGTTCCTGTTATATTGCCCTCACTCCTTGGGAGGCATCTGCTTTCCATTTCAACCTGAAAACGCTCTGTTTCCTACATTATTCTTTTTTCATAAATTCCTTATGCTGGCTTGCATGGCAAAATATAGAGAGTTGTGTCTGCCCAAAGGCACAATGAAAAACTGGATAAAGCAAACTGAATGTTCTCATTTTACTATGCACTGTACAATAGAGACATACATCAACATAACCTCAGCCAGGATTGTTTGGCAGATTTTGTTCAAAGTGTGAATGAATAGCAACCTTATATTCCCTCTGGCTTTAGTTCTGGATAATCCTTGTAAGTCAAAACTTGTATTACCTGTGCCAGAGGTCAGATAATTTAGACAATGTTTGGTCTTTAACGTTTCCATGACAGCATCCTTTATTAGCTCCAGGTTGAAAAAAAAAGGGGGGGCACACACAACTTTTTTCACCAGCTAAAACCTGAAGCAATTTCTCTTCCTGGCTTTTAAACCTTTGGCTCATTTGGATCTATCCTTCTGTTGCCGAGTTTGAAGTGGAACAGTTCATACACAACCATCCTCCTATCAGCTACAATAATAACTCAAAGTAGGCATAATGTTTCTTGCCCTTCAGCATAGTCTTGGCTGTATTTTCCACCTCAACTTTCCTTCCCCAGATATTGCACAGAGTATATTTATGCTGTCCATTAACTTTCAAAAGAGCTGGGGCTTTGGAAAGCCTGGTTCCGATTACCCTTGTAATTCCTGTCTAAAGAATTTTGTCTCGGGGGAGAGCACGCTCTTTGCCTGCTCCTTTTAGTGGCTAGGTAGGCTCCTTTCTTCAAACCCAGCATTTCCATCAGCCCTGTTTAACTTTAAAGTTAAAATTAAGAGGTCTAGTGTTTATCAGGGGATTTAGTCAGGGACTGTCGGTCACAGCACTCAGGAAATTTAGGCAGGATCACTGAATCTGCTGCAACTGAAGCATTGAGTAACACAAGCACTTGCAGTATGTTCTTAGCCAGTTACAAACTAAGCTGCAGTTGTAATGATAATTAAATTACAGAAAAAATATTCTAGTTTTAAAAGAAAAAAGCAAACAAACATAAAGAGGCAAATAGATGCACGTGTAAGGTCTTAATTTAGCTTATGTGCTCCCCCTACTTGCCTGTATTTATCTACAGAAAAAAATGCCTTAGTTTTATGATGTAACTATTCAAACCCACACACTGCAATACCAGGGACAGCCATCCATCAAGACATGTTGCTGCTTCAAAGTTTAAAAGTGTAGCAGTGAAAAAGGTCTTTGTTTTGGTCCGGGAATGTTGATCAAGGACAAGCCAAGCAATTGCACCATTTTGGAGTTCAGTTGCTTAACAACGCTAGACACACCTTAACCATGGCACCCATATAAATACAGCGCTTGGTCTCATACCAGTCACAGTAGAAACTGTACTTTTGTTTAAAGCCACAAAGGAGGATTGTTCACGTGTATCTTCTTCACGGGGGCACAGATTACGCAGTTTAGACTCCACACACAACTGGCAGAGCCAACGTGTGAGAGTGAACGGGTTATGAATAGTCACACGAAGCCAACCCCAAAGTTCACTTGTCTTTCAGGTTGCAGTTGTGAGTTTTCAGGTATTTGAGTTTTGCAACTTTCAAAAAAAAAATCCCAAGCAGATGACCAGTGCTTGATCTGCTTCAATCAGTGCAACCGCATGGAGCACAGACTAAAAATACACACCCTTAGCTGCACTCTAGGAGAGCCTGTCCAGAAATTGTTCACAGAAAAAACTCTTGAATCATTTTGGGGGGAAAAAAAGGCCAAGATTTTCTTTCTTTTCATGACCAATTCAGGCAAAGTAGGAAAACAGTAAAAATCATCTGAGAAGTTATTTGCCATATATTGAATGCTCATCTCTATTCAGAACATTACTGAAACAAACAGAAAATTTACTCACTGACTCATCCCCAGCTGCTGGTGTCAGCTCCTTTCCTCTGCTACATTTCTCAACACAACTTTCAAAGTCACTTAATATAGTACGTTAACAGCAGAAGCAGCAGCCCTAGCCAACAGTCTCACACACCTTGAAAAAGTAAGAGAAGATAAGATTAGCATCAGTCAGCACCCCGCAGCACGCCCCAGGAGCCTGACCTGGTCCCGGTGAAATATGTGCCTTCTGACTCTGTTTGGACCGGGCTGAGGGCTGGTGACCAATATGTTCTGAACATCAGAGGAAGGAAACCTCTCAGTTTCATTGCATTTCTACTCAGTGCGTAGGGCTGCTTAAATTGAACAGAAAAGTTGTAGGGCTCCAGGTCTCCTTACTTGGGTATTCTACTGTACTTCTTTCTAGTCCTTGTCAGGTTTGTAATCATAAATTACATTGTTTATTTATTTTATGATGTTCTGAAGAGCTCTCTCATTTCCTCTGGCTTTTCTTTATGAAGTTCTGCAATCAGTGTTTGTGCAAGAATTTCAGCAATAATGACTGCGGCCCAGGGCACTTCCTGGATTAATGACAGGCTGGAAGAGTTGACGGCCCACGGTTCTGCCTTGATGCATTAACCCCAAGGAGGTTTAAATTCTCCAGGAAGCACCCAGTGCCAGAGCAGCTATTGCAAAGGAAATTCAGTGGGATACTTGAGTCAACAGTAAAAAAACAAACTTCCTTTTATCCCTCACAAATGTAGGAGGAAATATTAATTCGAATGGGTTGATAATGATGTTTGGAGTGTTTCAGGGGAGTTTAGCAGCCGCTAGCAGGGAGCAGAGCAGGAAATTTCTCTTTTGCCATGTGGTCTGCTTCAGAACCAGAGCTGTTTGGAAAAAAAGTTTTTCAGTTCCCTAAGAAATTAATGATTTGGGGTGGAAATTAGGAAAATGGAGTTCCTCTAAATGAAGCACATTGTTTGACACCGTTACAGTGGTTTCACACAGGATGTGTTAGGTGACTCACTTTGCTCATTTCAACTTCAGACTTTACCTCCAGCTCTACCTATGTCTCCCATGGTGCAGCTCAGTGTAACCCCACTGGAGCCTTTGGCCACGAGATACCACGAGAAAAATGACATTAAGTGTTTCATTCCCTAATTCCTCCCTGTTAAAACTCCACACCACTCAGATCACACACAAAAAGTCATGTTTTGTTTCAACTCATTGTTCCTAATTAAAAGGAGCAAGTCATGTTCCTTAAACGATATTATTACATACTTGCACGCACTGTTACTGAAGTCACCTGCAAATAAGGCAACCATTCTCAAATTCTCGTAAACTATGGCAGAGGTGACTGTTTTCACCTCATGCTAGGGTGTGAACCAGCGCCCACGGAACCCTACAAGCCGTGTCTGCTCCTTTAATAAAAATTAAAGCACAAGGCCCTTGAATACACAGAATAACTATGAACATGTGTATATTAAAGCAAGTCCTTAGTTCAGCAGCACTGATGAGACTCAGACACATGCTGGAGTCCTTTGCTGACTCAAGTCCTGTATGAGGCGCAGCGAGATCAAGCATGACAGTGCTTCCTACAGGGAACATTCAACAAGTAACATCTGTCTCCAACAAAGTATGAAATAATCATAAGGATGTTGTGAAAAGATTAGCATTTCATTAGCTGACAGCTTGTATCTGTCTCTGCAGAAACTATTTCTTCAGTGATCTCAGCATTTTATGCTTTTTGTAAGCTGTGGAGATAGCTGCAATACTTTTCCTTCTCAAGCTCTTACATATACGCCACTCAAAACAAGCACAAACAGGACTGGAAAGACGGAGCCATGGTCCAGCCTAGCCAGGCACTCCATACACAGCTGGGAGGGAGACCTCTCTCTCTGATCCTGGCCAGCCAGAGGAGAAGGGCTGTGGACCACAGCAACACTGGGGCAGGCTCTGCCACCCCGCACGCAGCACCTGAAACAGGCACAAGTTAAATCTCAGCTGGAATTCGATCTCCTGCAATGGACTCTGGCTACACTTCCTACTTGGAAACTACAGACTGCAGCCAATTTTAAAGGAATTTACATTCCTGAACATATTTTACTCTGGAACCAGAGATGAAGAGAGAGAAAAGGGACTGACTTGTGAAAAGCTCCAACTCTGTGATTTAAATGTGTTTTGGAGCATTTGGGATAAGGCGACAAATTCTAATGAAGGGTGGAGGAGTCTCTTCATCTCTCCCACAAAGGCTCATTGCAGTTACTTACTGCAGCAGACTTTTGAAACAGAGCAAAAGAAAACATTAGGAGAGGCAGAACTTTACATACCATTTCATCAATACATTTCCAAAACCCAGGTTTTATTATTTGTATGTAAATAAGCAAAGAGTCCACTGCTCATTTTCTTTCTTTTTTTAATACTCAGCCAGGAGCTGGGAACGCAACGTCCATTTACACCCAGCACCTGGTCAGGCTGAGAAAACAGGAGCTAGGTAAGGGAGGACATGCTGGAGAACAGAAGAAACTGAAAATCAGAGCAGGGAAGTGCTTTTAGTGCTTTATATTTAAAGATCAAATTATAGTTGAATGATCAAAGTATCGGGATGGTTCAATTTTTAAATTTCTTATCCAGGTTTCTAGCCCAAGTCACCCTACTAATAGCCAGTAATAGGTGTACAGTCTTAGCTCTCTGCTGGGGGCTGTTGATGATAAGATCCGTACAAAGCACTTTGTGGTGACAGAAACATCTTGGGGGAGTACACAAGAAAGGAACTAAGTGTCTACATAATTAAAGTCAGAACATGGACATAGCTAAAAAAAATAAACTTGCAGAGTTGTCATCCACGAAGTAGGGATCCGAGCGGCTGAAACACCAGGCTCTTGGTGACTGAGAGGTTTTGGAGCACCACCAAATTGCACAGGCCCACATAGACAAGCACAATGCCTTGGAAGGCCAAGGTCCTTCACATTATTCTCCAAATTTTAGTTGTTAGCTTAACAACTGTGCTCCACTAGCTGAGATCGCCAATAGCTTCAAACAGCACAGTGTTTGTTTATAGTCTTAGGCTACAAAATGTCGATGCAGAGTCAAGCTTTTTAGTCTTGGCATGTGTTTAAAATGAAAAGTTTTTCTCTCATTCCTCTTGAGTTCTCAGTGGCTATTAGTTTCTAAGGAAAATGAGCACAATGCTTGCATCTTCCCTTAGAAGGGACCTGCCCATTTTTTCCGGAGAATGGAAAAATACATTCTCAGCCCAAAGAAGCATAAATTTTATCTTCACATATGAGGTAATGACTTCATACAGAGCTGCCTGCATGCTGAAGAATTACAAACACAGGCACAATTCTGGTAACGACTGACACATCATTAAAAGCACAGCTTACGTAGTTTGCATTCAGTCTAGAGGTGGCTTCACAGCCTGAACTGATGTGTGCGGTTACCACCTCAGCCGTGTTTCAATACTCCAGCTGCACCTCCACCCTTGAAGTCAAAGGGATATATTTATATCCTGCACAGAAACCAAAAATCCTTAGGCAGATACTTTTTTCCAGTGCTTTTTTTCCTTCTGCATCAATACACCTCATGAAAAATAGATTCTTTAAGTAAGGCCAGAGAGCACTGAGAAGACCAATGAAAGATAAACTCACCCCCTCTCAGTTTTCCAGTAGATCCAGGCCAAGAGGAGAAATCTCTGATGTCATGCTGTAAAAGGGACTGTAATGTAGATTTTTAATTATGTAAAAGATTTAACCTAATTTCTTTTGTTATTTCTGTACATGAAGGTAAATCAGCACAAAACGGCTCTTTTATAAACTGCTTCACAGAGGGAGGATGCTATATCTAATATTTGGTCCCTCCAGCACTTTTAAAATTACAACTTCTAGCTGAGATCGAATTTGGGTTTATTTGGATTTGCCAATGACACCTTTCTATGCTGTATCTGCAACCTCAAACGGACGTGAAACTGTCTGTAAAAGAAAATACAGCAGTAGGGAGCATCCACAGGCAACCCACAGATCCCGGTAAAGTGCCAGTGGCATCTCCTCATTTTCTTCCTCTCGTTTTCATCATCAGATGCAACTTCTTCCTACTAACCTCCAAGAAAGCTTCTCCTCCTGAGAAAGGCCTCTGATGAACCAAGTAGTACATCCCACACATCCCAAATGGGCTCTTGGAGGTAGAAAGGAGGCAGGTTCCTGTGGGAAGGACTCTCCTTAGCTCTGCCAGGTGTCAGGTCACACTTACACCCAGTAACTCTGTAATCTCAATACTTAACTCATGCAAGGGGAAATCCTCTGTCTTACAGCACTAAAGCTCAAGCATTTGAAGACTTCAGAGATGAAACACGACGCAGTGCACACACAAATTCCAGAACAACGTGCTTTCTGATGACATCTATGAGATGAGAGCTTCTGCGCTTCGCACTAGCTGCATTTCTACAAGGTCCAGAAGCTGCTACTCTGCCTTCCACCCTCCGCTGCCTCCATCGCTGATAAACGGATCTAGACCTCAGTGGGAAGGAGAAAGGGAGCAACGTGTGGGACAACACGGAACGGTACAGCACGTTCTTGGCAGCAGCCGGGCACCAGCCACAACCCTCCCCCAGTAAGGAATGCATCTTTCTTAATCAAGGGAGAAGTTCAACTTTGAACTTGCTGCTTCTCCCAGTCAACAAACACTCTTTGTTAACTGCCAGCTGTTTTCTAATCACTGTGAGACATCAGCTTTCACATGGGACAAGGGCGACGCAGGGGTGAGAGGTGAGCAGTTCCCCTCCACCATACAGTTGAAAATAGGGGGTCAAAATCTAGCTTGTGGTGTGGCTTTGCCATTCTGCATAAATGGGCGATGAAAACGAAGAGGGGCGGAGGGAAGATAGGGTGTATGTGACTACAGCGGAGTATTGGCACATATTTTCACAGTGTCTGCAAACCAAAATGAGAGCCAGAAATTCTTATCACATCAGATAGTTGAGTCCTTATAAAAATCTGAACAAAAACATATCTGTTTCCAGGACAGGAGTGCTCTGAAGGCCACCAACCCAACTAGCCCAAGCTGCAGGTACCTAAGACCCATTTTGCTTCAAAGGATTCTCCAGTCCTTTCTGCAGATGAGACAGAAAGCTTTCAGAGGTCTAACACTGTCCCTACGGCTCTGACGTTCGGTACAAGGGCATGGGCGAAGGCTTTTCTGTAACAGGAGCACAATTAAAAGTTGAAGTTGCCATGCCAGGGAGGCTCCAAAACCGCTGGCAGAAGCACCCGCTCTGAGCTGTGCTCCCTTCGGCAAGGGTTAGGACCACCAACAGAGTTCATTGGCAAGGCTGCATTTAGGGAGGAGTTGTTTGTTTTTAAATTCAAGTTAAATGCACTGCAACCACATTACAATGAAAGATTGGCTATCTGGCAAAAGACAATATAAAACCTCCTGGGATCACACAAGCTTTCTAGGCAATTTGTTACAAAAACTTTCATATAAAATATGAATATTCAGCTTTCAACAACAGAAAAGTGCCATCCACATGTTCCAGGTTAGGGCCACACTCTTTAGTCTTCTTGTCTCACCCAAATTACACTGGGCAAAGGTAGTGCTATCACGCAGCTGTGACCATGTGCTGAGTCTGCTGCTCGCATGGCACTGTACTATACCGATAAAAACATCAATAACGCAGCTGCTGGGGCAGACAGAAGTAACTATAGCAGTGACAGCCTCCTACAACACTAAGCAATGTCATCTGTGTCCAGCTGGCTTCCCGTAGCTCTTGCCCTGGAAGGTTTCTCTGCTTCACTGCTGGGTTTTGGCTCCAAGTCCCTTACTCTTCTCCCTTTGCTATCTGCACACATCACTCCTATTTTTCTTGACCCTCTTCCTTACCTCCCCCCAAATGCTATCCCTTTTCGCACATCTTTTTGGAAACTCTCCAACAGAAAAAAGCAATCCCCTTCCCCCTGTGTCAGGTCACAGAACAACCACCCAGCAAGCCCACAATTACTAATGCTACGTCTACTGGCCAGGGCGCTGCTCACATGGACGAGCATGTCCTTTATCATTCCTTTATCAGTCCTAAACCTTTTTGCACATTCACTTGCTGACTCAGCAAAGCTTCTGATTTCAGTCAGAACTGCCAGTGCTCAGCGTATTCAAAGTGCTCTTAAAAGTGCTATTAGCCCTGAGCTCATATTCCGCAGGTATTAAAGGGCTGAGGAGAGGAGATCCATTATGCTGTTGGCAGCACCAGCAGATACTGTGTCTCTGCTGCACCACCCCACTGCTCAACTCCTGTTTGCAACCACCTCAAGCCGATGGATGAAATCAAAGGAATATGATGCTTGCAATTGAAAAAGACTTTATTCCTGTGCAGCGGTTCACTGACTTTTATATGACTTTTAATCTCCAGTGTCTGCACATGAACTAGCTCTAAAAGCAAATGAATAATATTTCAAGAACTTGAGAGAACATGGAAACCTGAGCTAACAGTTTCGGGAATTCATAATGAAATTAAGATGACTTACATTTACAACCTAAGAAGTATAAAGTAAAACTGGCTGGCACAGCAGGCAGTTAAATAATAATATAATCAATATAATAATAATAAATCATAATATAATAATGTAATAATACTTGTTAAATAACAATTTGTTATTTAAGGCTAATTACTTTTCCATATCATCATCTGTTAAAATCATGACTAGTGCAACCCCATGCACTTGATTTGTGGATTAAAATTATTTAGCAAGGAAGTAATACTGAATACTGAAAGAAGTGAAAAGAAGCCTTCTAAATACAATTTTGCTTTCTACATTCTCTTCCTCTCCACAAATTTTCCTGTATTATAGTTGCTTAATTGCCTAGGAGTCAGGAAACTGCTTGGCAGTTTTCCAAGTTTGGCAGCTTTCCAAGGCTTGGTTTTTATTTACATCTATGACACAAAAGTTTAACAACATTGTCACTGGGAATCAGTGATAAAAAAAGTTACTTTACAAACATCTGTACAGTGGGGTTGGCACATAAAAACTGCAAACAAGGAAAATACATCAGCATCTAAACACAGAAGGTTACATTAATTCCCAAGAATCAGCATCTGGCTTCAAATAAAACCAGCCCAAGAGCAGCAAGAGCCCAAGTTGCCCAGTTCTCTGCCAGCAACATATAGATCCAACTTGAACAGAAATGGCACCGACAGGTAGGGCTTTCTAAATGCTATTTCCATGGAATAGTGCCAACACACTTCATATGTTTAAGAAGTTAATTAATTTTGATATGTTTGCTTGACATCCAGCAATATTTGCTAAAAAGAAAGACTCAACATTTTTAACTCTTGATGAAATATTTTCAGAATCCAGCCCAGTGCAAGAAAACAAGTTAAAAGTTGAACTTACGAACTACGTACCCAGTGCCATCCATTACCAACTCTGCTGGAGGAATGCAAGTCACCTGACATAGTACAGAGATACACCTACAAACAGCAATTTAAAAATTTTTTATTGATTATAACTGCAGTCACAGCTCCACAAATGCTCGGCCTCTCAGGACTTTTCCCCATTGCAATGTGTCCACTTTCTTAGCAACTATTTTTATTACTTCAGAATCTGAGGACAGACTGACCTGACACTAATGAGACTGACTTCAAGCTGAGGATATGTTCCATTCATATGGCCATAAATTTAAATCCCAGCAGTCTAACTCACAATAACATCTCTTTATGCGTATCTCGAAAACCTTCTCGGTGCCTTGGAACTGTTTTGGCTGCTGGAATGAGGTACTGTTCCCATCTATAAAGTTATGTACAGCATGGCTGAGGTCATCTTCATTTCATACAAATCTCTTGCTCAGATGACTTTTTCCTTCCTTTCTCACCTCAGATAAACAAATGGGTCCATCACACAACACCTTCACAGAATTATTTTTTTTAACGCAGGACCCAAGCTAGCATGCAATTTTACATATATAATTCTTTTAACCATCTTATCAAGGTACTTCTCCCTTAATAGCAGTAACCTTCACTTACCAGAGCCAGTGCTATACCAATCCCCCTCCCAATCCTTCTCCCATAAAAGAAGAGATTATGTAGTTTTTCATGCACTATGAAAAAACATATTAATTTTCTTTTTGTAATGGGCAGGATTTGAGGAAACTAAGGTACAGGGATAACAACAAAAGATAACAACGCAGTGGGGCTAACATCCCCTGGGCTCTCAAAACAGCAGGGAGGAACGGACTCCTCCAGACAACAAGGCAAAACACTGAAATTGAATTCCTGTTCCACGTCACTCTTGCAAGTGAAGGTTGCCAGTTCTTGTGCCAAAAGCCTTTGTAGGTGCCAAGACTCATCAGCTGCCGAGCCAAAGGGAGGGGAAGCTGCAGGCATGGCTGCTGCACAGGAGGTGCCAGCAAATTCCCTTGAGCTAGATGGATGGCCAGCCACACCCGGGTCCTGGGATGACCCTGCAGCACTAACGGGAGCCCTGAGTGCTGCTCCTGTGGACCGGGACCCCCATGGCTGGTGCCAGGTTGCAGTCCCCTGTGTCAGCCCAGGGCTGCAGGCGACTCCGGGGCCGGTGGCTGGCTCTGCTCTAGAGCAGCCTACATTCCTCCTTCATCTGGGGAAGGCGCCAGCAGATCAGAGCCTCTAGGCTAAAGGTATCCTTTGCAAGCAATCTCCAGCTCTGCCGACCCTGAGGAGTTTATGCAAACCCTGTGCATTGTTCTCGATTTACTCTGACCATTCCTGTCTTCCCCCAGCAGACTTGGCTCAACTAGCTCCAGTTCACAGGTATAAGCATTATGCTAGTTATGATTTACTTCCACGTAGTTACAAGTTTATTTCAGCAGGGAGAAGA
>VWZZ01000194.1:293944-309033 GCA_013399095.1 Psophia crepitans
AGGAGGAGGAGGAGGAGAGGAGGAGGAGAGGAGGAGGAGAGGAGGAGGAGAGGCCAGCCATATGTCCCATTAGATCCACAGGATCGCACTTTTTACCACTTAATCTGACACTGTGAAAAATTAAGATCTGCCTTGTCTCATAGTACATAACTTTTGAATTACATTCCCAAGGATCATATTTGTAAATAAGTCATAATTGGAGTAAACTGAAGGTCACAGGGAAAAAAAAGCGATGCCCTGGTAAGAAGTCAACAAAAAGCACTACGGGTACTGCTAAGAGTCTTTCTGACTTCCTTAAAAGTGGGTAAGGATATTCACCAAAAGTCCCACACACTTTACTTACTACTCTGCGTCTCTTTAAAAATACCTGAGAATTTGCAGTGCCAAATATACCCACGTCTGTAAAACAGAGATGACGCAGTAATTACTTACCTGTTTCTATTACCCTGACACAATACTCCTTTCTTTTCTTTGGGGGTTTTTTTCATAGGATTTCACAAACTGCAAATGACAGAAGTGGACTTTTTACCTGCGGGGATTGATGCTGCTTATCGTAACACAGTATGCAAAGGCAAGCCGTTTTGTGCACACTGACTGCTCGTAGGAAGACCAGCCTTAACACTGTAATGACAGCTGAGGCAGGGATGCTGCGTACGCCTTCAGTGGCCCCAGGCTCTACTCTGTAAGCCTCGTGGCAGCCTTAAGCCCTGTGTGACGCAAAGCTGTTCGCTTTGCTAGACTGTAAGAAGACAGTTAGCTTTTCCTTTGTCCTTCCTGACCCAAGAACCTGGGTGAATGACCTTACATTTGACCGTGCTAAAATGCAAGCAACCCCCACAGACCTGTGCTGGTCTCCCTGTTACTCATCGCTCCCTCAGCCTAGAAGAGCTCAACAGGCTTCATCAGCAGTGACTTTCAATTTTAAACTTCTGATTAGAAAACAGGTTGTGGAGGCCACATCCCTGGAAGAGCTCAAGGCCAAGTTGGATGAGGCTTTGGGCAACCTGGGCTAGTGGGGGGGTGTCCCTGCCCATGGCAGGGGGTTGGAAGTAGACGATCGTTGAGGTCCCTTCCAACTCAAACCATTCTATGATTCTATGAAAAACCCTAAATGCTATTACAGGACCCCGCTGGAACAGCGTGCAGATTCTCTTCTGGCTTTTTCACTTTCATACCTCACGTCAAAAAGAAATGCCCCACAGAACTGTGCATCATGTGTTTCTAACAATTTCCAGTCTCATACATTTTTTAAATTGTTAGCCAGACTTTCAGTTGAAGTTGTCAGAAAGACAGAGATATCAAAGACGTCAGACTCCTGGAAATGCTGTGAGGCTGGCTGGCCCAGGCGGAGAGAGGCAGTCTGACTGCGGTACCCCAGGGAGGACCAGCTCAATGCCTGGCAGGACCTCATGGCAGGCACACACAAATCCTCTCTGGATGATCTTCTGAAATATCTGCTCTCCTGAGACTCAGCTTGCACAACCAGTATTTAGGACAACACCATATTTAAGTGCAAAATAGGCTTTGACCTTTCTAAAATTGGTAGACACACACACCACTCCCCCATGCCCCCATATTTTTTTCATTTTAGAGACTGGAAGAGGAAAACCAGCTTTGCTAGACTTTGAAATGCCCCCAGAGCTGTTCCCAAGCTCTGATGACAGGAATTGTTGAACAGAACTGGTACAGCCAGAATGGAGATGATACTCTCTGGATCTGCAGCAGAACCTGCGAGTGTCAGACGCTGATTTACTGCTTGGCGGGCTCAGGTACCAAGCACCCAGGCACTAAATTCACCCCTTACAATTTGGTTCAGTTCTACTCCTTCCTTCCAGAAAAATTCAGCTGCATATATGAATGGTTTCAGCAGCATGAAGTTGAATCACAGCTAGTTCGTTAGGTAACTAAAACTACTTTTATTTTCCATACAAGACACACCATGTCGTTCATCCTCCGTTTCAGTCGCAGAAATCTTTACACATAGGCAGGATCTCTGTTTGCCTTGGCCTTTCCAAAGACAAAAGGTATCACAGTGTCACAAGCCATCCTTTCCTCTCCTCCCAGTGGCGCTCTCAGGGAGAAGCCCAGGGCAGAGCCACCCCTGCACATCAGTGGAGCCAAACCTACGTGAACCCTTCTTTACTTGGGCACAGAGGCGGTGCAGCCATAAAACTTGTGTGTCACTTAGCAAAGCAGCATCATATTTACTTATTTCATGTTTCTCAACACACCTTCAAGTGGGTTTTTTTGTTGTTATGTGGTGACACTTCACTGGTGATGCTGCAGGACCAAGTGGATTCATACTGGAGCTCTGCTGCGCAAGAGACTTTTGTGGACCCCAGGCTCTGCTGCTCAAGTCTTAAGTATAGGTCCAGTGATGAACAAGCTCAAAATCATTATGACAAATGCAACTCCTTCAAAATTAAAGATGTGTTTAAATTTTCTTACATGACTGCTTCTGCAAATGGCAAAACAATGACAAAAATAACACACAGGTATTCATAGAGTCAGGAATCATTTAAGGTTCATTCTTGCTGCACCAATTTCATCAAGTATCAAATACACAGTAAAAGAAATATCTCTAAAGGAAAAGAGAAAGTTTCTAATTCTTCTTTTAGCCAGTGGGGGGTATTTAAAAATCAAGCTCCATTAAATCAATAGAAACTACCACAACAGCCTGCTACCTATCCGAGAGATAACAGTTTCCATTTGTAAAAACACAGCCCTGAAGTGACAACCCAAAGTTTGAGTGTGGTAAAGAAACCTGCTTATCTGCTCATTAAAAGACAACTCAAAAATAAATTTCTCATTCTGTTGAACCAAATTACTAGCAAACAGATAGCTATTAAATGCTACTAAATAAATCTTTGCAAGTCTTAGACTCTTAATTTCTTGACTGCACGCGTAATAAATACCAAGAGCTTGAGGTAATACAATACACAAGAGGACTGAATCATTTTTTGGCCACGCAAAGAGGAGATAATTTAAAAATTGTACGTAATCTTAACAGACTGACAGCTGAGGTAACCACCTCAAATGACAGATATATCTAAAGAACCATATGAAGCATGGCACCATCCCAAAACTCCTCTCTCCATCATCATTCGTTGAGTGAAAGCTATTGTCAGCGTGCAACTTTTAATACTAGAACCTGTTTCCAGTATGGAAAGAAAATCTTTACCCAAATTTGACCTAAGAAGTTTAAATAAATGCCAATACTACCAAGAGTGGAAAAGTTGATCAAAAGTAAGGATAGTCTGCTATCATGAATGGCATGTACAACTTTGCAGTACAAGAGACAAGAGGATAACTCCAAGTAGTACAATGGCAGTGCCAATTCAGAGTGCAGAACTTAAGTACCAAGAGCCCTAGAAAAGCATAACAAATTAATTATTCATTGCAGTGCGCTGTATATTAAACAACAGATTCCGTTTTCTGCAGAGGAGGACGAGGGTGACTTAAAAAAGGAAAAGAAAGTACAACCCAATGCCACTAAGGAGTTGGACAATGAACCTCCTTATCAGCAACGCAGAACACGCAGAGGAAATACTGACAGAGGAAAGGCAGACTCATCTGCAAGAGGCCTTCACCTCTTCCTTGCACACACACCCATCACCCGCAGCCTCCTGGCAGAAACCTTCTGTGTTGCTTCAGGATCAAAAATTTATTGTAGCCTTAAACTAACAGCAGAGGTAAGTCTTAAATGTGTATTTACAGCCAGGTAATTCTAACGGGAGTTATACCCTTATGGCACCTTCCACTTCTTTGGCCCAAATTGCCAAGGGAGAGTGGTAAAAGGTTCTGCTTTGCACCCCAAAGCTGACAAACATGTCACACTGGCAATGCAAGCATCACACGAGACTTGCCCGCAGCTGTACCCCAGCTCTGAGGGCTCAGAAGTTAAATGTGCTAGAACATACTGCGCAGAGGCATGTAACACTTCAGAGTATTGTAGCCCTCTAAGCCATGTATTCAACAAGGATTGCTTTGAATCCTGTGGTTTTGTTGCTCAGTACACCTTCCACCAATTACCTTTCTTAAAACTTCATATTTACCTATAAACTTCAGCAACAGAATCTCAAACCGTGTTACAAAGGCCATAGTCAACATGCACAGAGCTCCATACAGACCCATGCACCACCCATCTCTTTTAACCCCTCGAAGTAAAGTTTCATTGAAGTCATCGGGAATTTATTACACTGGCAAACCACTCCCAAAAAATCTGAACGGAAGAAAACTTTGTTCCCATTATAGACAGAGATAAGCACTGAGAGGGGCATGTATTTTTGCAATCTGGGCTTCTCAGCTGCAGATTCAAGACTTGAGACAACCAGAAAACATAAAATGTAAATTTTTAACCCACAACTTTCTTAAAACTTGAACTCAATTTAAAGCGTAGCCAGCAGTGCCAGTCATTTTTAAGCTGGAAGGAGAATGAAGTCCTTAGCAAGGCGTACATTTTCACTGCACAATAGCAACCAGAGAAGATGCTGATGATAAAGAAGCTGAGTCGGATCAGGAATAGACAGCTTGAGAGCATCTGCAACGCAGAATGGATGAGATCTCTGCTGCGATGAGTCACCAGAGATATGCAGGAAATGAGGATTACTCAAAACAGGAACAATTATCAGAGCAACATAATGTTTTTTAATGGGAAATTAATGTTTTATTCAAGGGATGTTTGCTAGATGTAATTCCTTCTATCCAAGCAAATCTAGAATTCCAGCTCCACCTTTAAGACTTGGATCTGATTTTCTGCTCAGCTGTGAGCTCCCAGAATTGCACCAGCCTCTCGAACGACAGGCTGTGCCTTTCCACAAGCTGGGAAGCTGAATGGTACGAATCAGTTTTATCATACATAATGTGATATAGACATGGGTGAACGGGGTGGGGGTTTTTAATAGATAAAAGCTCTTTGGGAACAAACATTTATCCCAGTATATGGTATAAAAGATAAACAAGCACTATAAAGTCTTCCATAGATTTTGAGAAAGACCGAACCACAAAGAACATTCAGCTCCAGCCTTATCCAGAAATGTAAACAGTTCAGGGGGGCTGGTTGCTGTCCGCAGCCTGCAAGCAATTAAGCACTAATTCTCTACCACCTACCGAGCAAGAAATTGGAGAGGAAATATGACACAATGTTAAGTATGCACTTTTCAGGCCAGACTCAACTCACGTGTTCTGTGCATCTCCGTCATCTTCACCAGACCAGGACTGATTTGCCCTTCCCACCTAAAACTGGACAGATGAAACTAGAAATCTCCTAAGGCAGAACAACAGATTTTTATCTCAAAGTGAGGGATTTCCAGTGTCAGCTGGATTTGCCCCAATGTATCCAATGCCACCCACAAAGCAGCAATATAGGGTGAAACATTTCCAGTTCCCTTAAGTGGGGCTCATTTGTGATAACCAAATCCTTGAAAAGACCTTCATATGTTTCACCAAAACATTTTCCACTTTATTGCAGATTCTTTTTCACTGAAAGAAGATGAAAGGCTTAGTTGCCTTATCTGTAATTAGACACACATTTGCCACACATTCCTGGAACAAATAAACTGAATTTACCTTAATAGGATGCTTTTATCCAGCTGAACTACTTTAAATTTGCTTCTGCTTTGCTGCAGAGTAACATTTAAAAAATAAAAATCAAACCCAGTCCCAGGAAAGCAACATTCCATGGCATTTTTCCGAGCTCTACAGACCTCCTGGGGCAAAAAAAAGGAGGAAAACATTTGAAGCATGAAGGATTTTTCCCTTCCCAGAGTCTCCAGGCCCACGTGAACCCTTGCTGGAGCTGCGCAGTGACGTCACACATCCACATCCTCTGCGGCGCAGCTGAATCACTGCCTGCGGCAACGCGAGCGTCGGCATGACTCCTCAAACCCACTCAGGTTTCACCACTCAGGTCCAAGTTTTGCTTTGGCGGACAGACTAAAAGCTCGGTCCAGACCTCTATTTTCAATTTAGACAAGTATCTATGGCAACTGCGACCCTATTTTAAAGCATTCCTATTTAGCCGCCTCCGGGTTGAAAGTAAAATAGAAAAAACACTGAGCCCACCCCATCACCCACTCCTCTAACAGCTCACAGGGTGGGACAAAGTAGGACATACCTGTCTGTTAATCTCCCTTCCCTTGCTGAAATTTCAACAAGGCTCTGCTCTCCCTCTTCAGTGATTGCTGGGTCTCAGCAAGAGAGAGGCCTCCATTTGGGTTTCGTACTCCAGATTTGCCTGGCACCTCTTCGGTTCCTCCTCGCTGCAGTGACCTTCCTCTGCTCGTGCTCCAGGTGCACACAGGAGAGGTGCTCGGGCAGACGTCTCCCCCCGGTTCACGGCCACCCCTCCGTGGCCCTGCCGTCACCCCCCACGCTGCCCACGGAGCATGGTGGCTGTGGAAGGACTGCGATGGGGGCCGCGCAGAAACACGCGCTCATTTGACTTCTTTCCATTTGCTATCTATTTACAAGCTGGGGGGGTGTTTGTTTTTTAACACTTGAGATGTAGCTCTTCTCTTTAAGGAAGACTCTGTGGCTCTCCTACTTTTTGCTCTTAAAATCTGTTAAATGGAAGGTGATGTTTTTGAGGAGCCACATGGCTCCAGGAGATGGACCCTTACGAATAACCTCAAATAACAGATTATGTGAAACATGTTGCAGGATTTGGCACTCTTCCCTTCATTTTGTAAGTGATGTCCAAGGCATACCTTGCTGTGCTGGAAAGCGTTTATTAGTCTCTTTTACAAGCATGTGTGGCACAACACTTGACAAGGACCTTTACCAGAAAGTAAAGGTTGGATCTGGTACTTAGGGACATGGTTTAGTGGGGAACAGGTGGTGGTGGGGATGGTTGGACTAGATGATCCTCAAGTTCTCTTCCAACCTTAATGATTCTGTGATTTTCAGTCTTCCGTGTTCTGAACAAGACTTGCAACAAAAAGCAGAAATTTGTCAAATTAACCAATTTGCATTACTGGCAGCTATGGAAGAAAAAACCAGGCAAGACTGAGCTGCGAGAAATGCTGCAGTTAAACGTGAAACCAGGTGAAGTCTGTTTACATGTTCTTGTTCTCAAGCTGCAGTTAGAAATGCATTTGGTCTGGTTCTGCAAACCAGGACCTACTTTGCATCACTTTGAGGATTTTCCAAGCCCAAGCAAAGGCTCCGTGTGTCACCCAGGATACATCACCATATGGCTTGACCTCCAGCTGCCAAACCTATGGGACTCTCAGCAGAGCTATGAACCGATTTTCCATCTCTCTATATGGATCAAGGTTTCCTAGAGTGCCATGTAAACCTGTGGAATAATTTGGCAACTTATAAACTCCTGCTTATAAACCTTCTATTTTCAGTTACATGCACGGCCATCACTACTGCAGAGCCGAACTCTTCTCTGCTTGACAGACTGATTCAGAGAACGTGTTACAAAGCATTTTGTGTCAGACTGAGATGGGTTTTTTAAATACATACAAGTGGTTAAAAGTTGCTCAGCAGTTTGAAAGTTAGTAACCAAGTCTGACTACCAGGGAATAAGAAAAGAAGAGGGCAAACAAGACCAAGGCATTTTCCAGTCTTATCACACAGCTCCCCAGCACACAGCTGGAAGTCACTTCGCACCTTCTTTTAAGGTATTTGATACCCAGCAGAGTCAGACACAATCTGTAACCAGTGTTGGCTGTATTTACGCATTCATCCTGCATGCTCTCTGCGTACAACTTCTGTAACGAAGACCAACTTTAAATTCTATACTGTAGCTCAGCCTGCCCATCTCTGTACAGCAGTCTCCTTACTCTACACCAGCTGCATGCACAGACAAGCCCTGAAACTAGTCCACAGGAGCCGGCAGGTAGCATCTTCTCCTAATTAGATCAAGACAGGGCATAGATAAAGCCTGAACTTCACCTTTTCAGTCCCTCAGAGGCACTGCTGAACAAACCTGCCCCACGCCGCCAGCACTACCAGAGCAGCAGAGAGAAGGAGGCAGGTTATGCAAGGAGATAATCTGCTTCCATTCTTGGGAGAATGCAGAGACAGGGCAACACATACGCACAGTACTGAGTGTGCCACGGGCTACGATGCCAGAAATATTGGTCCTCTTCATACACCTTACTAGCTTGCCTTCTCCTTCCACTGCACCAACACTCGCTCTTCTTATTTGTCATCAGCTTTGGCAGTTTTCAGGTTCTGAAGAGTTTGGCGCAGATTAAAGCAGCAAAAGAAAATCTCAGCAAGGTGGCAGCAAACTGCCAGCCAAAACAAACAAGTCAGGTTTAGGAAACCTCTCTCGTTCATCTTTGAGAACAAAATCAATCACCATTTCAGCAGTGTGGTCCTCTGGCCTTCCAGAAAATTGATTTATTCCCTAATCTGGTAGCATTTATATATTTTTGTTTCTTGTCATTAAAGAACATAAACTATGAAAGCGGTGTGAAGATTTCTTCACTAGTACCAGGACCTACCTGTGCTGCAATTGCCCCAAGTAAGCCAAAATTTGCTTCATGAAGGGCAGTATTCTGACCTAGTATGAAGGCAGTACACAAGAACAATTCTCATACTCACTCATTTATAAGATAGTGCAATTACTCCGAGTTTATAGAGTAGCAAAATAATTAATTGGTCTCTCTCAGAAAGACAGAGCTATATTCATTTACAAAACTGACTGTAACGCAGATGCTTGTGGTTAGGGGCGTGATTAACTAACTCCCTGGGGGAGTCTGGAAGTTTCTGTGCCAGATGTGACATGCAGCTCCCTGAACCTCAGTTCTGTTAAACCAGCAGGGATGGGGAAGTGTATTATTCATCGATCAATACCAGCTCTTTTTTTCTGAAGGAACGTGATTTGTGATGCCAAATCAGTAGGCATCAAGCCCTTTCCTGCCAGTCATGGGAGAGGGGCTCATTTATGACCCTCAGCATCCTGTCGTGCCGTGGGCTCGGTCAGCACTATCGACTGCATCTACATAAACATCCATTACCCAGACATTTAATTTGTGGAATTTGCAAAGAAAAAGACAAATGGGTATAATAACGTATTTGTATAATGATTGCACGTTTTATGAGGTATTCGTTTACTATAAATTAACTGTAAGATCTGGGAAAGGAATTTGAGTCTGACCGAAAAACATAACAGACATGTTGCACATTCATGTGAAACCTAAGGAGTTCTTTCATTTAATTTTTAGAATTTCTATTACTTAACAGTTGCCCTTTACCATTTTACAGTAATACAGAAGGAAGCAATACAGCTAAAATAAGTGTATACCTTACTGGAACTAATGGGGTTAATATGGCACTGACAGGACAGGATCTGACCTTCAAAGTCTTTTTTCAAGAAATGTTACTGACTCCATCTAAAAGCCGAAAAACAGTGAGCAATGTCTCTGAACTGTCAGGGTCAGATTTCAAGACTCTGTAAAGCTGTTCACCATACCAAAATGGGAGTTTAATATTCCCTAATAAAGGTCAGATCCCACAGTTTGAAGGAGTGCAGGCAAACAGCAGTGCTGATGAAGCATTCCACCCCTGGAGCCACCGACGTTTCCGTTGCCCTGCCAGACTGTGCTGGCATTCTGCAAGGTCAGCACTCACCAAAGCGGGAACGGGGACTCAGGCCTGAGGGTTAAAGGATACTCGGTTTCGGCCCCAAAGTGTTAAAACGCATTTAACCTTAGCACAGGAGTGTGAGCATATATAGTAAGCCTAAGCTGGCCTCTCTGCTGCATGCCAGACCTCTTCAGCATACCAAGTTATTCACACTGAAAATCAAATGTAACTGGTTGACTCCAAAAGCTCCTATTCATTTTAACTAGTTGGTTAAATTCATCAAGAATAAGAAAAGCAGCAGTATAACTCTTTCTTCATCTGAACTGGTTAGCTTTCACCTAATGCCAAAGCAGCGAGTGTCCCTGCCTGTCCCCCAACAGATTCTCGGTCATGCTGCAGTACAAACCTGCTCCACTTGTCCCCAGGGCCTCACACTACCAGGACATTGCTTCCAGGGCAGAGCAAGGCAAGTCCGTATTTCAGGAACACACGTAAAGCACATTCATTAGTTAAGCGCAACAACCCAAACTTCTGATACTGCTGCACAAGAATTTGGAAAGTCTCCCCTTTACTTAAAGATACAAGCAAAACCACAATTTGCTTGTGACCGCAGTCAGTCCAAGCTGATTGAAATTAAACATTTATGTAACCTTCTAATGTAAAACCTAGTCATCACTGCTGCTTACTACGCTTTTCTTTTGATTTCAGTGCCATGAGTTAAGACAATGCTTATCAACTTTGATCCAGAACCAGTAAAAGTACAAATTTTATCATTAATATATGAGACATTACTTAATTGTATGTTATCTTCAATGAAAACAGTTCCTCAGAGTAAATCTCTTACAAAATCATTTGGCTAGAATACCATGGTTTGGAATCTGGAAATGAAAACTACTAGTAGTTTCATGCAAGGCAATTCCAACACAAGGAAAATTAATGCACATTGCAGAGAAAGAAGTCTTGGATGAAAAGGAGAACTACACTAATCTTCAGCTGCTTATAGGTCATAAACAAGATGTTTTATAGAGGTAGCTGAAGAATTACAATTGGGTCTACTTGAGCATTAGAGAGAAAGAGCCATCAGCTGAAAGCTCGATAGTCAAATACTGACAGCATTTGGCAGAGTTGTTGGGTGGGTGTAAGGCTTTCCATGCCACCAAGCAGATAGTGGATTGACCTAATACCCTTATCTGAAAGTCCTCCTCCTAGTGATTTCTCAGAATCATTATTAAAAAAAAAAAAAAAGACTCTGTGAATACCATTAATCTAGCTGAAAGTTTCTCATTCTGCTTGCTCAATGCAAAAGAACTCTTTCACCTCATGGAAAAAAAAGCAGAAGAAATTAACACTATGTATAGTAAGCTCCATTTTCATTAAAAATATATATTTTCAGTAATGAACTTTACTTTTTTAATGACAAACTAGACAAGTCTGAACACGATTCTTCTACAAAAACCCGTCCTCCCAAAACACAACGCCTGTATCATGCACACAAGGCTATCTGCTTTCGCCACCAAGCTCACTGGAGAAGACGACATGCTTTTCATTTCAGTGTTTGCTTTTCAGGAAATTCTGTTCCCCACTGAAACAAAGTTTGTGTTTCTGGAATTCCTTTTGCCATGTGCTGTCGGCACACAGTAGATTTGGTATTAAGTACAACAAATTCTATGTTACAAACCACTGACGGTAAAATACAATTCTTTCCTCAGTCCCTGTAGGATGTCTCAATCAGAATGCGAATATAAGAAGCACTTTTGATGCCTCATTTCATACAACATGTATAACTCTCTAATATTAATCAATTTAACTTGTGCTCAGAAAATTATTCCAGTCAGTAGCACACACAATGTCTTTCAAAACTTAGGCAGAAACTAACATATAAATAGTGAGAGGTGAAAAGAAAAGGAAACTGAAATACAGCCAGATGTTCTTGTTGCAAGAGCTCATTCATTTTCTTCTCAATTCTGTTCCCTGCACACGAGCCAGCCCAGTCAAACTCCAGCTCCCCTGCTCCAAACGCAGCTGATGTTGCTGCTCACAATGAATATGAGGAGGAGGTGAGTGCTATTACAGCTCAATGCCAGACTGCAGCTCTCACACGGTGCTATTGAGGCTATTATAAAAAAAATACACCAAAAGCACCTCAGTGGCATACTAAGACCAGAATGTATTGTGTAAAATTAGCTTAAAATTCCTTGGAATATGTATGCTACCCATGGCAAAAGCTGGTTTTCCCCATCTGGTACTCTTCTGTCCATTTTCGACAGTGCTCACTGATGATCCTGTCCTGAGCACTTACTTGCCTTTTCAGTTTATTTGGGTTTTGCTAACCTGTTGACTTCCCTAACTCCACCAGAGGCACATCTTCCTCCATTTCTTTCCTGCAGCTCTCCCAGAAGCGTTGCTGTACTGGTACCCAATGTCTGGTGGCCAGTACCAGGCTGCAAAGTCCCCGTGCTGGCCCACAAAGAGCCCATGCTGGGCTGCAGCCACCCACAGCCATGGGCTGCCACACCACTTCAACCTGCAGCTATTGGCATGGCCCAGAGCGCTGACTTTGGGAGAAAAGACACATTCCCTTAATTCCAAAGCCACAAAAGCTGGCTCCTCGAGGGCTATGGGAAAGGGAGGGGGAAAATCCACAAAGAGATCCAGCAATGCTGAAAAAAAGCAGGGAAGGCAAAGGTGCAGCACAGAAGGCTAACACAGGGCAGAAGATGCAAATTCTTCTTCTTGAGATAAAAGTTCTACATAATGACCTCATACAAAATAAAGCTTATCCTAAGCACTTACCTTACTTATCCTTGAGACATAATCATGTGTCCAATTCAAATAACCTTAGTGGAAAGGTACAGCACTGTACACAAACCAGCGCAGTACGGGTCACCGGAGATGCAAGCAATAACTTGCCCTATGAATGGTAAGAGCAAGGCTACAAGGTTTCATTTGATGACCTTATTTTTAAGATGTATATTATACACAGAGCGACAGTTCACAAGAGCATCAACTTTCATAACATCTTTGAAAAGTTACTGATGCAAATCCTCCCCTTTCATGCAACTGTTTACACTGTTAACAGTTTCAAACTCAAGAGTTGTTGGAGCCATAAACATTTATTTTGGTAATTCAAAACTACCATCAAACAACTCTGAGCCCTTTTGAATGCAGTCAGCATCCCTATGGCTCACAAAAGCAACGCAAAACCAACCAGCACTCATAGCAACGAAGGAGAAGGAATTACTGGGGCTTCTCTTACACGGGCTTTTCTAAATTGCTTCTTTTTTGGTGTATGAAGACATTGGATAGGTGGCAGCCAGAACGGCACCCAGCATGACCAGGCTGTAGAAGAGCAGACTGCACAGGTAGCCTCAATGTGCTGCCCACGACCCCCCCTCAGCCCGAGCCCCCCTTGCTCCCCAGGCAGTCAGAGGGAGCAGCAGCCTCCCTGCAACACCCCAGAGCACCCGCGTTAGCAACTGCTGCCACCTAATTAGGTACTCCATCAGTGTCCCAGTGATGGAGTAAAACCCAGTAATTCCACCGGGCAGTGACCGATTGCCGACCCAGAGGCTCTGTAAGGTTGCTGCTTACACATTCACTCACTGCAATGTGCGGGGTGGTGACAGCCACTCCACGTGTAGCGTCACAGCAAACGCAGGTGGCTCCAGGGGGGCCCCGCAGCTCCCCGGCCCCCCGGCAAAGGGGAAAACGAGCAGCGGGGGTTTGCTGGTCCTAAAGACAGCACAAGTACTTTTTTCTCCCTATCCCTCCCTCAGACTTTGGCTTAGCACCGACACCACCAGTGCTTGGGGATGGCAGCTTAGGACTTTTTGGTGGCTTTGGAAGAGAACTGGTCATCTCAGAAACAGCACAGCCTGGGAATAGTCAATAAAACATAAAACCTGCTCACACATAAGGGGATCTTTATAAAATTCCAGTTACTGCTGGCTTGTTACCTAAGAATCCCTAAGAGGTAAGAGATACTGCTCGCTGTGAGGCTGGGCTAATGAAATTACAAATCCTTTCATGAGTAAGCATATCCTAGAAAGCTACATTTATTTGGCCTACATATTTGAAACTGTTCAAGAAGTTATTGTTTCACAAAATTTGGATCAGAAATTACTACTTTTATTTGCCTTTCTCTAACAAGGAGCTACATTCAGGGTCATTTTTAATTCCTCAGTGATCGATTAAAATATTACAAACACTACTGCAAAAAGTCTCATTTAAATTCTGTTTTCTGAAGCATCAAGCACGCATACAAAAAAACCACTGTCAGATACATACTATAAATAACCAGGAAACGCAGTCCCCTTGAGAAACCTGGTGAGCCCAACAGCCTCGTCTTTTTGAGTGGTTAATTAATTTGTACAAGAAAACTCCCATCTCATTTCAATAGTTTGTCTCCAGTATGTTTTAATTTCAGAACTGAGATCAAATGTTCTTGTTGCAAACCGCGGATGGAGCTAACTTTTCACAAACAATGATGCTTACCTCTACAAAATATTGGTAGGCAGGATGGTTTCCAAAAATATTTTGATGTCACAGTAGGAGTTGGTGCTCAACTCCAGTTGAATTTATTATTTCAATGTATAAGATTTAAACTAATATAAACATACAAGATTTTAACTAAATCCCATGAAGTTAAGGATATCTGAAAACCTTAGGCTGTGTTCAGTGTCACTGTGGAAAACCTGTCCCATACAGACACTGCCTTCTGGGCTAGTGCCAGCAGCGCCGTGCTCCTCCAGGGCAGGACGGGACACCGATACTGCCTATACACATTCCCCAGCCAGGTGTGAATGTTACATCCTGCTCCATGTTTTCTCCAAACATTCTCTGCACCTCCCCTTGGTGCCAACACTTAACACAATGAATTTCCTTACCAAAAAAACCATGAAAAACAACTGCTCCAGCCAGCTGCATGAGTAATAGCCCCTGTGCTGCAGCAAAAACGCACCATCAGTGGATGGGAAATCTGACTACTCCACATCATTGCACCAGATGCTGGGAAAAGGACCTTGCTCTTCAGCATGTATTTAATGAAGGCAAAGCTAGCAAGGTCTGAAGGACCATACACGTTTGTCCCACCTGTACCTGCTTGCCATGGTCCCCAGTGAGTCATAGCCTTATCTGTAAGATCTCACTGAAGGGAGAAGCTGTTATCTGCATTTTAGGGGTAACTCAGGAAGACAGAGAGCACCTTTTCAAACATCTCTAATTACTAGATTGGCAGGTACAGGGTTTTAAAAAGAAAAGACCTCATGACCCGAGCTTTTCTGAAAGTTGTTTAGGCTCTGAAAAATCTGCATACATCTGACTGTGACAGGTTATGCAGACAGTTTTTAGTAAAGCATGGCACTGAAGCTTGGCATTCTGCATACCAGGCTTCTGCTTGCACCACAGAACAGAATAGAATAGAATCATAGAATCATAGAATCACTAAGGTTGGAAAGGACCTCTGAGATCATCAAGTCCAACCATCAACCTAACACCTCCATGCCTACTAGATCATGTCCTGGAGTGCCACGCCTACACATTTTTTT
>VWZZ01000194.1:309065-345132 GCA_013399095.1 Psophia crepitans
ACTTGGGAGAAGAGACCGACACCCTCCTCACTACAACCTCCTTTCAGGTAGTTGTAGAGAGCGATCACGTCTCCCCTCAGCCTCCTCTTCTCCAGACTAAACAACCCCAGTTCCCTCAGTCGCTCCTCATTAGATTTGTTTTCCAGTCCCTTCACAAGTTTTGTTGCCCTTCTCTGGACACGCTCCAGCAGCTCAATGTCCTTCCTGTATTGAGGGGCCCAAAACTGGACACAGCACTCGAGGTGAGGCCTCACCAGAGCCGAGTACAGGGGCACAATCACTTCCCTACTCCTGCTGGCCACGTCATTCCTGATGCAGGCCAGGATGCCGTGGGCTTTCTTGGCCACCTGGGCACACTGCTGGCTCATGTTCAGCCGGCTGTCAACCAGAACCCCCAGGTCCTTCTCTGCCAGGCAGCTCTCCAGCCACTCCGCCCCCAGCCTGTAGCGCTGCCTGGGGCACCTCACAGATCTTTAAGAAAAGATCCTCTAAACTGTTTTCTGTTGCTAAAGATCATGAGCTCCTGGTTCAACATACAGCTACCACGTAAAATACTCTATTTAACTACTTTGTTAATGACCAAATCAGCACCACAAAAGCCTGCCATAAAAGTATTGCTAACTGGGACCCCATGACCTTTGGCTAGTATCTCCATTTTAGCAAGGAGATGCACGTGATGAATGGAAGAAGGTCTGCGGAGGGGAGGGCTTGGGCTCACCAGCAGGATTCTTGCAAAGAAAGAATAATGCTCCAAATTCAGAGCCCGCAGCTTTGAGGCACATTCAAGCTGGAAAACCAGCAGCAGCGGCCTGACCCAGAGCAGTTCCCAAAACACAAACAGGCAGGCAGCAGTCATGCAGCAGCATGTCCAGTGAGATCATCTAGACACAAACACCAGAACATCAACACTGACCCCAAAAGTATGCCCCTGGGTAGGGCAAGTCTGGATACTCATAATTCAGCTGCTGCCTACACGCCCAGGCGGGCAGGTTAGATCAGCCCTCCTGATCCGTGCTCAGATTCCTCAAGGGGAGCTTTTCAAAGCACTTGATACAGGCCTAACGCTGCATCCACTGAAACCAAGAGCTCTGGAAACAGAAAGTCGGGCCACGTCTGGCAGTCCAGTGCCTGGAGATCTGATACCTGTGGCAACTGTTTATTTCAGAGTCTGCAAACAGTTAGTCTGAATGCACTCCTCCATGTCACTGGGCCAGGGTTTGGTTTCCCTTGCACCTTTGCTCACAAATTCATGCCACAAACAGCGTTTAGTGCGCACACACTTGAAATTACTGGTCTTGTTAAAATGGGAAGTGCCAAGATGGCCCATCCCAGCACAAGTGGTTCCCTTCATCTTGCTGTCCAACCTCAGCTCCCATTTGTGCTTTTAGATACTGGAAGGAAGACAAATAAAAAGACAGGGAAACACAACTGTGGCAGTTACTGCACCCTGGGCAGGCTTCCTTCCAAATCTTGCACGTAGGAGGGTAGACCTAGCCACGCTTCATCCTGCAATGCTTCACTCAAGCACAAACTTGAAACGACAGGTCCACTGTCAGCAGGGCCGACTGGAAGCAGCCCAGCCAGGCAAGTCTGCCAGCCAGTCCGAGAGAGGTCCCTGCACAAGCTGTCTCACCACCAGCTGGGCCAGTGGAGCTGGCAAGGAGAGGGGCAGCCCCTGGCCAGGGGCACTGGGGTCAGTGCAGTCTAGGAGGAGGTTGCGCACCACAAGCCATGAGAGGATCAGCCCCCCACATACCATACCTGGTATTTTTTAATTAGGAAAGAAACTCTTCATTTTTTCTTTTCCCTTCTAAACTGCATCCAGCTACCTAGTAAGGTATGAATGCCATTTTTGGCAGAACAGCTAGATCTATTTTGTGGTTCTCACTTCAAATGCTCCTTAACTTTATAGTGTTTTAGTCCTCCTCTTTCTGCAAGTGTTTTAGCCTGCCTTATATCCATTCATGTTACCTTCCTTTATAATCTTACTCAGAATTGTGGCTGTCAAAGAGACAGCTGAACGTTGTCACCTGGGGCTGGAATTCATGCTGATTCGCACTTACTGGCCCAGAGGCTTTTTCTCTCCATACCCCACTGCGCTGAGGTTCATTTCTATTCCTCAGTTATCCCAGTTTGAGGGCTCAAAGCTGGTTTCTTCCTACTGCAGAGAGAACAGGGACAAAGTAGACAACCTAGGATTAAGCAAAAGTACAAAGTAACCACAAACAGAGACTGTGTTTCTGAAGCACCCTCCACAACATCCTGCCACCTGCGGAACATTTTATGGTGGCAGTAGGAAGGCAAAGGGTCGGTGTGCTCAGGGAGAGCCTTGGAAACCCTCACTGCAGGTATGCTTTCTGCATCTCATTGCCTGCCTGTTCTCAGTTCGGAAATTCAAGGCCATCTTTTCTCCACGAGCCTCAATATCAGCAAACATGCAGTAGATGGGATGGTTGAAATCTTAACTACACCCCTGAGCTACATGAGCACCTCCCAGTACCTCCTACCTGATTAGGCAATAAATGCCATTCTCACATCCGCTGATCTTGGCTTGCAAACATTTACTTGGTGCAATTTACTTCAGTTTGAGAGCAATTACCCTTATCTCTAAAAATGACCATGATAAATTCATCCACAACTGGTGATTTTTTCTAAGTGGAAAAATATCTCTATTCAGAAAGACAATGGTTCCAGCTACACACAGATTGCTCTTCAGCCTGCCAAAGCCAGAATGCAAACCATAAAACGTTCACAATGAGGCTGTTCACTACCTGAGTTACATGTATCCAGGAAACAGCACTCTACTGGCAGAGCACAGGGAAATGGAAAAAAGTGGGAAAATCGTAACAAAACTTGACAGTAAGATCTTCAAAGACGTTTTATTCAACCCTCCCCTGAGCAGGGCATTTTTAGGATGAGGAAATAGGAAATAAAGAAATGAAAACTCCCTGTTTGTTGCTCTTGCAGTAAGTGACAGGATAAGATCAATGTTTGGAAAGAGACTGTATAAAGCAAACAGTCTCCATCAATCTCATCCTTTCCCTTGGTGAAAGTACTTAATTTACACTTTCTCAGCTGAGTAATTACCTCTACTTTACACTTACAGTTCCTTTAGGAATGGAGTAATTAGCATTTGCCACAGAAACTTCAACAGGTCCGTATGTTGCTGAAGAAAGTTGCTCTTTCGCCTATATACACACAGGATCTATGACAAGTGCGCTCACATGCAGAGTAGAAGACAAATGTTTCCAGAGCAGGGAGTGCTATGGGGTGGCACAGAGCAGAGGGTGGCCGAGATCCCTGAGCAGCAGCAGCTTCCACTGGGCTCCCAGCTCACAAACGGAGAAATCAGCTCCCCAAAGTCACCATTTTACCCAGTGAGTTTGCAGCAGGGCCCGTTTCTGTCCCGGCAGCAGCACCAGCATCCTCTATGGGGGCCGTGAGTGCTGCTGCTGCCCCAGAGAGCCACCAGTGAGGGCCTGGCCTCACACAGCACCCAGATAGTCAGCAACACTGGCTGGTCCAGAAAAGCTGAGAGCAGCCAAAAAAGGAGAGGGGAAAGAATTCCCCAAACAAATGGCAATTCACCGGAGTCCATGAGTGAAGATGCTAAATAGACCATCTCAGCTGGCTGATGGGAAATCAGTGCGATACTACATCTCGTTGTATGTGCTCGCCTCTAACAACAGCAGCTTTTCAGATGCATGGTTATTTCCGTCCCTGGGTGGGCAGAGCGCAGCACATGCCCCAGGGCAGCCTTGTCGGGGATGGTGCCTCTCCCGGGGACCAAGGAGAAGGGAAGCAGCGTGTGCCAGCCTCAGAGCCATACTGAAACACAGATGAAAAATGAAGCGCAAAAGGAGAAAGAAAATCAAAACGCAAAATTAACCTTTCCTGAGCACCAAGGTACTCCACGTTGTTTCCACCATTAGATTACACATGAGGCATCAGAGATTTGGGAGATGAAAACTCAGTTACATATAAAACCGAAGTGAGATTCATAAAATACAAGTAATGAAGCCAAGTTTTTAACCAAAGGCATCAGGGATCCAACCACAGCTGAGTTCTTGTGCCAGGATACAGCTAATAAGAAGAACAAATGCAATAACCATCTAAGCTGGGCTGAATTTTTAGTGACAGCAAATGCTTTCATGAAGCTACGAAGCTTCCTATACTTTTCTAAACTCAGGATAAAAAGATAGACTAAAAAAACCTAGAATGTCCCAACAGTCACAAAAATGTATTTCTCAGTGACTCAGGAACCTAAATAAATTTAGTAACTAAGACGAAATGTTAATACTGATGATTTCAGAGAAGGAAAATCTAAAATAAAGAAAGAAAATCCATCCCCGTACACAGACCAATGAGAAAACCAGGGAAGTTCAATTCAGTGCAAGACCCCCAGAGTCCCCTAAGCCAGCCCTCCTCTCCCAGGCAGCCGCTGCTGGAAAGGCACAGCCACTTCCAACCCCTGGGGCCGCAGGCGTCTCCCGGAGCCTTGAAGGCGCTCTGCAATCACACAGCATTCCCAGTGGCCAAAACACCCTCCCTGAGCTATCGGCAATGGCCGCTGCATCCCACAGCACCGAGCAGGTTGAACAAAATCTGCATTCGCTGCTTCTGGGAGCCCATGGGCAAGGCAGGGTGCGGCCGGTGGCCTGGGAGCGCTCACTTGTTTTGGGACACGAGTGACTCGGGGCCTGCATGAGGGCAGGCCCATGTTGCAACCCAAGGAGTTGGACAGGACCTGAACCCTGTCTTGGGGCCACCCACATGCCCAACTGCAGCCAGAAGTGTGGCACCACTCCACTGTAAGAGTGGCAGCTTCTTTAGGAAACAGCAAAATGGCCTTGCAGGTTTTAAAAATGAGGGGATCGATGCAGTTTACATCATGCTGCTGATTCTTGAGGGGAGAAAATAAGTTATTTGGCAATTCTGGTAGGTTTTGCCACTTAATAGTTAGAAATGCACATACAAAATTTATGTTTTCATTCTGTATCTGAAGGCAAAAATAATTTTTCTTTCAAGTCTGACTAATATCTTTGCTCACCCTCTATTACTGGCTCAGGAGTCACCAAAGAGACAGAAGATGTATGTGTTTTATTACTTGCAACATATGGATCTACTCACATGAGTCACATGCACATCAATTAAAACAACAACAAAACAAGTGAAAATACATGAGTCCCTAGGCACAAGCACTGGCCCTAGCCATGTCAACAGAGATTCCTGATTTCTGGAGAAGGCTCTGTAGTTCCTTTACAGACTGTACAGATCGGCTTCCATCAACTATTCCTAACCGGAATGGCAGAGAGGATGGGGGGCAGGGGCTGCCTGGCCAGGCCCCATTTGCGAGCGGCTGTGGGGTGATGCACATGGTACAACGACACTGGTGCTCACTGCCAGGGCATGCAGCAACTCCGTGCGCAAGAGAACCAGCAGCCTCAGAGCTGCATTGCCTACAGCCAAAGAGTGCTGTGCTCCCAAAGGCTATTTATTTTCATTTCTACTTCTACAATATTTAAAGGAAATATATATATATATATCTCAGCTAAGACAAAAATGGCATCCAGTGATTTCCCAGCCTGCTTCTGTAGGCTAGACAATTCATGCCTGACATGACACCCATCACATTTTGCTCCTATCCAACAGACACCCTCACCTAATCCAGTCCCCAAACAGACCAGTCTCAGCCAAGCAGTTCCCAGGAATCACAGACTGGAAATCACCCAAGGAGTCTCTAAAACATAGTTGTTAGCTGCTACACATTCACCCCAAGAGGCTTTCTTAAACCCTGTCATCGAAAATTTCAGGATGGTCCACCCATCTTCCCTTCTTGAGAGAAAAAAAAAAAAGGCAATTCATTTTTAAATAGACTGGTTTTAAGTTATATCAGAAAACAGGTTATTGTATATCTGTCCTCACTCAGACCCACGTATTATGCACAGCTCAGATCAGATTTTGTGGAAAGCTGTAACAAATATAAGGGAAGGGCTTTGTGCTTAAGCTGCATGGTAATTCTAAGCAGCGTAAAATCTGACTAGAGATGAACTCAGTGCACCATGCAGGCAGATGCTTTTTGCCACTTGCATTTGCACAGCGCACATGAAGGTGTTGTGGACAGATCCTTTTATTCAGGTTACACAAACTGGAAGCCTGGAATCAGTTCACTATTCCCCTAGGATAATCAACCAGTCACCCCTGTTTGATGCATTACTCACATAACAAAAGGAGTTAGAAGTAAAATACAATGGGCATCCATGAAGTGATGGCAGCATAGAGGTAAGGCTCTGAGCATATTAACTGTCTGCTCAATCACTTTGAAAGTCTACACTTCCTAACGCCATCCCTCCGGACGGTGCGTGTGCCCAGCTAATGTTTTCTCATTTCAAGGCATTGCGTTCAAATGCTGCTGCCTGGTGAACTCCTACCATGCAGTGAGGTTCTTCAGGTAAGACTGGTTTCCAAAGCATTTTTTTGGTGAAGTCAAGAAGTCAAGGTTATAGCTGCTATCACTAATTGTGAGGTCAACATTTACAATAAAAACATAAGTGAAAGAAAAAGGCTACCATCCCCATTCATAGTCCTCTTACATCTTTTGTTTGGCAAACAGCCATGAGGTCCTATTTGTGTTGGGACCTAGAGTCTCAGCTCCAAATCTGCTCTCCTCCTATCTCCCTTAAACTTCTTGAGTGGATGGCCTAGGCAGCTCAAGATGTTTAAGGGCTACCTAGATAATCCAGGAAGAAATACCAGCGTCTAGGGAGTAATCAGTATTCTCTACTCAGACTGCAAGTATGATACATCTGAGTCTCATGAGAACATTTTGTGCCACATCTTGAAAAAGGAGATACTACTCTTGATTTGATGAAAAATGAATTTGAAATAGGAGCTGTACATATGCTAATTTGTAGTGATGAAGTTTGCATTCATTACAGTAATGAGCATTGCACAAAGCATATAATCAACATTCATTGCAGATGTCAAGAGGAATCCAGAGGCAGAGAGGAAATACGTACACTTGCCACAGTTGATCGTAAACATCATAAACTTCCAGCCCCCAAAAAACCACAAAGAAAGAGACAGTCCTTTTTCTGCCTGCTAGTCCTCAGGGGTATTTGAGTGCATCTATCAAGTTCTTGTAGTAACAAGCTAAGACAGCCTTTCAGCCATAGGATAAATATTACAACAAGTGCTGTAAATATTTTTGTAGTAGAAGCACAACTGTTTTGCTGCCTCCCCAGCAAAAGACAAAAGCTACAAATGTGATTACATTCAGTTGGTAACTGGAGGATCCAAGCAGATAACTAATTAAATCCGTTTGTGTAGAGAAAGATGTTTCTCTAACATTGCATTAGAAATTAAAAGCATGCAATGTGGAAAGGAAAAGGTTGGATTTTAACAAATCATCACCTGAAATAAAGTTAAAATACCAGAAAACACCATCCACAGTCTGCAAAATCAAAGCTAGGTAGGCAACAGTGAAATGGTATGTGTTACGTCAAACGAAACACAGATCATCTTCTGAAAGGGAAGAAAGAAGGCAGCTGGAAGTTTGCTTGATTTCGTGTCCACACAGAACATTAAGAAGAAGAGAACAGTGGATATGCACCAACATTATGAGCCAATGTCCTCTAGAGATCTACACTGGAAGCTGTTCTTACCTTCTGGTAACCTGGGGTTAGCGTGAATAGAGTTGGGGTCCCCATCTTCCTCAGGATGGTAACGATAAAGCGTCTGTGACTGCTTTTGGGATGACTGACTACGGTCTTCCTTTAGAGCAACAGGAGGAGAGGTTGTTGCGCTGAACTTTACCTTGGGGAAAGCATTTCCCTCGTGTGTTCCATGGGAAGATTTTGACCAACTCGGCTCTGTTAAATTCACCTCTTTCAAGCCTAGATGCATGCTGTTCCCTGGGTCTTCTTTTCTAGCATGCTTTTTCATTTTAGAATGGGGGACTCGCTCTTGCTCAGGTCTCTCTTTGTCCCCTTGCTTCCCCTTTGGTCTCCTCTCCAACTCCTCCAGGTGCCTGGGCATCTCAGTGGTGGCCGTTGTGTGCTCCGGAGGAACACTGGTGGTTACTAGTGCTTCCTTATGTGTCACTTGGTGCAGGGATGCTGCAGTGGTGCGGGGCACCCTCTTCCGCTCACTTCTTTCTGTGGCACTGCGAACCTCAGAGGGGACATTAGGCACTGGTGTGTTGAGTGGCGCAGCTGTTTCCTCGGTGTACGGATCTGCCGGCACCAAAGCTGAAGGAGCAACACTGGCTGGCAGATAGTCATAATCCTCGCTTTGCTCTTGGCTGATACTTTCTTGCTCTAGGTGGGATGAATAACTTCTGTATTTTTTTGGAGACTCCACCTGAGTGTTGTCTCCTTCTGGTGCCTCCTGGTCGTAGCTGTACGGATCATCGTAGTGCCTCTCTGGTTCACTGTCTTCAGCATCTACTGGACTTGCAGTGTTTAAGGCGAAAGTGTTACAGTCTGGAAGCTGGTAGCACATCAGCTCACCACCAGCGTTCGGGCAATGGCAAACCTTGCAGGGGGGCATGTGGAAGGTGTGCCCCGCTACATACTTCTGGCCCTCGTGGAGGCAACCTATTCTTCCACACTGAGGACACCCGTCAGCTGGCACCACCGCATCGATGCAGTTTGGGGGCAGCTCTGGGCACAGCATGAACTGGCAGCTGATCTTGCCTCCTCCCTTGGGGCACGAGCACTCAGTGCTTCCAAAGTCCACAAAGTAAGATTGTCCTTCTGGTACTTTGCCATTGACAAAGCCCACATTGACGCAGTCGTAGTACTGGTAGCCTTCACACGTGCAGCCGTGCTGCAGACATGTGGCACAGCACTCGCCAGGTTCCAGCACATCCTCAATGCAGTTGTCCAGGGGCTGGCACTCCGCTCCTGTGCAGTCCCTCTGTGCACGGGAAATGCTGGTCCACAGCAGCACAAGGAGGATGGCATTCAAACAGCTCAGCTGCCAGCTCTGGCACCTATCCATAGTCTTCCCAAACAAATATAGCTCCAGTCCAAACTTGCACACTTAATGGCTTCTTTTCCTAGAAGGCTGTAGACTCAGCTCCAAATCTGCAGTGTTTTCCCGAGTTACCTTTTCTCACAGACCCTAGAGTTATGAAAGAAAACTCTGTTAAAGACTATACTCAGCACATATCCTGTTAAACATTAGAGGTCTTTAAAAGCTGGGACAAAATCCAACATCTGGAAACCTAAGTACGAAATTAATCATAATGTCTTCCAAGCATTGTAGGCACCAAGTTTGGAGTTGCATGCTTCCCCCCACACCCATTTTGAAAAAGAAAGAAAGAAAAAAAGGCTGTGACTGTTCTCTTTTGAATCTGTTCACAAAATCTATATGCATTGTTCAATAAAAAGAAGTCCTTTATACTTCAATGCCTTTTTGTTAATCTTTCTACCTAAAAAGCGGAAGATTTTTTGGCAGATAATAAGTAAATACACCATTCTTCCTCTGCAGATGTAAGTTTAAGATAATCATTCTTTATGCTTTAATTACTGAGACCTAAATCTTAAAGATCTTTCTTAGACAAAACTTAGCCTTGAGACGTGAGAATTTCTCTGTACACATGTTAACTCAAAACAAGAGGAATTTTCGTCTGCCTCCTTTCCCCACGTAGCAATCTTTTGCACCTCAGTTTTCCCAGCGTTAACAGTTAATTTTTTGCCCCAGCAGTGCTAAAATAGAACTTCTTTGTATATTGCGGTTACTTGGTGGTTAAACACCGTATTAGCTATCCTGTAATACATATTAAAGGCTGGATCCTCAGCTGACAGAAGCTGGCACAGCTCCACAGCAGGCCTGTAGCGCAGAGAGGGATCGACTCTGACTTCGCTACGGTTACAGTTGTATATGCTGTGGACGTTTACACCAGCTGAGGATGCGCCACCACTGGAAAACACTTCTACTTTTGACACCACCAGTAATAGTGTATAGCACATCAGTGAATTACTATACTATGAACAGAAGATATGTGTGCACATGCATAAATTAATTGGCATCAGACACTTTGTTAAAACGCACTGAGGAAAAGAAAGTTGTTGGCTCTTTAATTACAAACCCCTTTGACTGTAGAAAAGTTTAAGAGCTAAAGTAAATCAGCTGTTTTCCTTTATGTCAAAAGCATGCTCAAAAAGCTACACAATTAACACGGAAAGTAGTTAAAACAGGAAAAAAAAGTATGCCTATAGAATTTTGTAGAATTAGCGATCTGATTATTTTTCCAGAACTCCTCCCATGATCAAAAAAATAAAGACCCTAAAACATTTATCTAGGGGGTAAAATGTAATCACACCACCAAGAACAATAAACCACACACGTAACAGGAATTCTGCCAGAAAATCCATTCAGAAAGATTACTTGTCCCATTCAAACTGGGCTTCCAACAAGTCTGCTTCGGCACTGCTGGAGAGCGGCCAAGCCGTGGGAAAAGCGTGCCTGTTCTGATAAGATACAGACAAACTGTGCTAAGAATTTCCACAGCTCTGCCCTGGAATTTGAATTACTTCAGTGCGTTGTATAGAGATATAATTCTTACAAATGTAGGTTTTCTACTAATAATTTGAGCATATTAGTTGGATCTGCTAAAGGATACTGATTGAAGGAAAAATAAAATTGTCAAAGTATAATAATGGCTTGGACGAATCTCACTTTTTCAGAACTGCTCTCAAAACTAGGATATTTCATATGAAGGAGAATTTTCAATATGTGGTGCCAGAATCCAGCCTGGGAATTAATAATTTATCCTGTTTTCCAAGTAATCCAAATTTGTAATTATTACAAATAGCTTTAGCTGGGAAATAATGAATGGAAGGACAATTAAAGATAAGCTGCTTCTGTGAGGGTCCCACAGCAGGATTTTGTCACCATTCCCTCCCATTGGTACCTCCTAGCTTTAATGCTTCAGCGCATGGAAGTCCCTTGGTCCAACTCTGTGCTTGCCAGAGCACTGCTGGTGGCAGCTGAGCAGCCCTCGCCTGCTCCTCCCTCTCCCACATCAGTGCTTCCCAGGCTCAGAAAGCCCCGGGACAGCCACGTGGGCTGTTTGAGTGTCACAGCCCCAGGTTTGGCCATCACAGCCCCAGGGTTGGCTGCCTCTGTGTGCACAAAGGTAGGGCCTTGGTGACTGGCACCTGCGGGCCACATAAAGGGCAAGCTTGTGGGCATCACCCACTTTATATCCAAACAGAAACTACCCAGAGTCAACTACTGCTGTCCCAGTGCAGCACAGCCAGATGGGTAAGTGTGACAATGGGAGCAGGACACTCCCATGAATGGTGTTTGCTTGCCCTGCTTAGACATTCAGGCTTCCCAAAACCAGCACTCACTTCTCAGAAACAAACTTGAACTCCCAACAAGAACCCCCCAAATTACCTTGTAGCCTGAAGCAAAGAGCAGAAAGCCGGTCATACTTTATATCTAGCGTGCCTAGAACTTCAAGCACAGCTGAACATTTATCATAGGATGGTCCTGTCCTGTACAGTTACCTCCTCATCTGCACCCCCTTTCTGTCCAAGGTTGGTTTGTTTCCCGAGTCACCTCCAGTTTTTCCTCTGTTCCTCTCCTTGCTCCCTTGTCTCTCACCCATGGAGAGGCCCGGAGAGCGGAGAGCTCGCAGGTCCTCTCCTGCAGCAAGCCCTGACCTGCTCCCCGCCTCTCACACTTTCTGCTCAATGCCTTATTCAGTCCCTTTGTCCCTTTCTCTTTTGATCGTTTCCACATCCCTCAACATTTGTTTTATCAAGCTATCACCCTCAAACTGATAAGGCTGAAATCCTTATAAACCCTTTTTCTGTTGATAATACCACAATCTTCCCTATCCTCAGGCTCTTTCCTCCATCAGAGAGAGGCTCCTTGTTTCTGGCATAGTGATTCCAACTAAAGGAATAAAAAGAGATACTTTCAACCATTGCATTTTCCTGGAGCTTTCTCCATCTGTTCCCCACACCCATCACTCCCCTCATCAACAACAACCCATAAACTCGCATATCAAAGAAACAGTCTCTCCTTCAGGCACAGAGAAAAACGGCTTTGAGTGAAGCGCACAGACATGACTATTGAGCCCCACTGAGAGAACATATCCCTCCAAACAGAGCGGGTGTGCTCTTGCAGCCCACGCAGCCGATGTGCAACTGCCGCTGAATCTGTGTCCTTCTCCAGTGCTGGGATGATGCTCTGGAGACAGCAGCTAATTACTTGGTAATGGCATCAAAAGCTGGAGCTGTGAAATAAAGGTGTCTGTACCTGTCTCTGGAGGATAGGGGAGTTTAAAACCACTAGATATTACTGCAATAACTTGTTTCCATTAACTATTTTAATGCTTTCTTTAATGTGCTTTTACGCAACTAGGACAATATGCGAGGGCTTCATCTAAACGAGAATCAGTGGGTTGGGTTTTTTTTTTACTCTCAACTCTGTCCTTCACCCACTCTTATCAATACCATTGACTTTCACCGCTCAGTTGGGTGGCATGTCACAACAAATTAAGCCCTGCACACCTAAAATAAAGGTCTTTCAAAGTCTCTGTTGAAAACTTTACAGAGCTCTACAGCAAGATAACCCAAGTGTCATCCCAGTCCTCATGCACTGCTTCATGACCCAGAAAGTTTAAATTTATGTCCTTTGTGGAGTTCCCTAACCTGCATATCCTGCTCTGCTTCGGTTCAAGTGCTAACCCTGTTGGCTTTAGTGGAGCTGTACTGAGCCACCGTTAAAGTAACTGTTCCCAATCCTGCACGCACAGTGCATCCTGAGAAAGCACGAGGGACCGTGCAAGGGAGGGCAAATGCACTAGATTGGGACTAAACCCCTCAAAGCCAACAGAAGTAAACCCATGAGGCAAATCAGCAGTAAACAGAGGATGGTCAAACCACAAAGGAGTTCCTTATTCCTCAATTGCTTCTTTAAAAATGATTCCTAGGAAAGACAAAGCAAAGACACCTTAAGGAAAAACAGCTTTAAAAAGTAAGAGTCCAAACGAAGATGAACTACAGGCACACATCTTCATGGAAAAGGAAATGAGAATGCTTCACATTGCAGATGAAACCAGTATCTGCGTGACAGATAGGCTAACAGCCAAGGCTTACAGCAACAACCATCAAAATTATAACTAGCACTGGCTGAAAAACATCATATTCCTCTCTCCTGGCAGGGGAAGTGGGTAAAACAAAACAAGATTTCAAAATGCTTCAATTTGGGGCCAAAAAGTTATAAATTCTGACATTTTTGCAAAACAATATACTTAGAGTGATTAACTTCAATAAAAGCCATAGCATAAAGCTGAAAGGAAGAATGTTGACTTGATTAAAACTGTTCAGCGGTATTATTTGAAAACGTTGATGAAACCAGTGTGTTCCCACAGAAGATCTAGGCATTTTAAATGTGCAACTTCTTTAAATTAAGAGGAGTATTTTATTGGGAGATTTTTTTTCCAGATGGTTTCATTTCAGTGCTGAACCAGAAAGCTTATTCTAGGTAAGCAGAGGTGACAAGAGGCACTTTCCCTCAAAGACACAAACATCATCATCTTTCTGTGTGAAGGTTGCCCCAGAGACAGCAGAACAACTGCAGAAGTTGTGCATGTGCAGAAGAGAAGATACTGCAGGATCAAGAACATTCTTTCAAATGTTCATGGAATAAAAAGAAGCAGACATTTATAACCAAAAAGCAATAAATAGAATAAATTCAGCCCACTGCAGTGGCCAACACCTGCGTGAGAACCCACTGACTTCCAGCTTTGAAGATGTACCTGTGATTTAATCAGCTGTAGATCCCTGAGAACATGTTCAGATAGAACAATTCTTTCCTCTATCCTACCTCTCAATTCCTCACTAAATTGCCCTTTTCAAGGATGGTAAAAATAGAAATGCTGTTTTGATATACATCTTCTCCTTTTGAACAGCGTGCAGAGCCAGATGCAAGCCTGATGCGAAAGCCGAAGGTGGCAGACAGCTGCGTGATCCCTCCTGTGCCCCGTACTGGGAGCACACTCCCTGCTGGGTGCAACTGGGGGACTTAGCTGCTGAGGTTGCCCATTACTCTACACCCAGGTTTCAGGCATACAAAGAAATAAGTCTGTCTATGCGCTAAGCTGTTGGAAAGCAAATGCACCTGAGCACAAAGTAAGTCCATCAACCCACAGTGCAGTTATGAATGGTTCTCCTGGTCTCCCAGTGCTACCCAGTCCAAACTGGCTACTCCAGGCTCAGGCTGTACATAACCAGGGACCAAACACAGCCCTGGTCTGTGACGTTGAATCTCTTCTCCATCGCATTGGTGAAAGCATTGCAAAAAGCACAGTAGTAGGCTGAAGCGCGTGTGCACACCCACACTGAACAACAAGGCTAACGTATTTCACCAGTCTGTGTATTTTAGCACCTCTCCCCAGCCAGACCTCTCCGGTCTGCTGCAGCTGCCAGCAGCTTTTAAATGGCTGTGGTCATAGTTTAGACTAAGGGAGGAAGAAGGGAGGGGACGGAAGGAAATATCAATTTAAAAACAATCCCTTTTAAATGCAAGAGAAAATGGGAATTTGTGAAAAGATCTTTCTTGTATGAAAAACAGAAAAAACCCCTAAGCCCGGTAACTCCTGACTCGGCTGTGCCAGCCAGTGGATTAGCTCTTCCTTTCACACCCTCTCAGTCCGGAAACTTGTGATCTCACCAAGCGCGCTGGAAGGGATTGCTGCTGCCTGCTCCCAGCCCATCTCACTAGCAGAGGTAACTGAAGTGCTATTCAGCAGACGGATGAATGAAAAGTGGAGAAGGGTTTCCTTTACTGCTCTTATACAGTTTACAGTGCGCAGCGCCATTCATTTCTACCTGCTAATTAGTGAAATTGGAGGTGACCTGAAGCCAGCCTTCTCGTTCGGGGACCTGGGTTGGGGAGAAAGAGAAGGGTAGGATAAACCCCCGTGTAAATCCAGATTCAATGACCTGCTTTTTCTTATCAGAAGTAAAGCACGAGATGCTTAGTCACTCCAGTGTTGTCAACACTCCAGTTCTTGGCAAAATCAGCCCATTTTCAGAAGTCATAGCTTTTGCAGGCAGTTTTCCTCAGCTTTATTTTCAATAAGAAATCAGTTACTGTTAACCCCCTTTTCATGAAAAAGCTTAAAAAAATAGACATTTGGGAGTCTGGAAGATCATTACTTAATTCAACAGAGAACTCAAGAGTGGGACAAGCAAGGAGCGGGCAGCACAGGATCAAAACTCACGCGGTTTCCCAAAAGCGGCTCCGATAAGAGCTCCCTTCCCAGCAGAAGAGCCCCCGGGCAGAGATGCTCCCGACGCTCTCCAGGACATTCCCCAAGCTCAAATCCAAACAGGAACCTGACACGCTGCAGTAATGGAAAAGTATCACCCAAGGTATTTCAGCTGAAGCAGCCAAGCATTAGCAACAGCGAGCAGGCAGCTCTGGGACGTAGTCTTCGAGAATGTGCAGCTTTTGAAGCCATTTTTGAAGTTCTGGAGAGTGAAGGCAGCCTTTTTCCGAGTGAATGACAGGGCAGAGCTGAGGAGGGGAGAATCATGTCTTGGGTCTAATCTATGAGTGCTCCCCCTCGCCCCAGACCAGCCCAAAATAACAGGGCAGGTACTTGGCTCACAGAAGAGCGAAATTCTGCGTCATTGGGAGTCGCCACTGCAGCAGATCCAAAGTGACTCAGTGGGAGGATGGCAGCTGTAGAGGAGCAAGAGAGAAACGACTCACATGGGGGAAAGGAGGCGAACAGAAACACCGTCCCGCCCAGCACACGTGGCTGGTCCTCGTCCCAGCTCTGACACGCTGGCAATGGAGAGCTCAGCAAACGGGCTGTGCGTAGATGGCGGGACTAGAGCAGCTGAAACATGCCAAGCACACTGCCACGGAGCCTCCTGACAAACCAACCAAGATTCGGTTTCCCTCAGGACAACGCAAGTGCAGTGTCCGTGCACAGGAGGCTCAGCATGTACTTGCAGCTGGGCCAGGGCCACGCAGCCCTGCTGCAGAAGAAGCCTAACTCTTTCTTTACAGGGAAAATAAATGTGTTTGTTATTGATACACTTTATTTGTTTTTTTACACCACCAAGTTTCAGGTGAATATATATGCACCACAAAAACACAATTAAATAATCCAGCTATTTCTATGACAGCCAAAATATCTGGGAAAAGATGAAAGCAAACTCAGCACAGCCATTCAAAAACGCTTCCCAAGGCACAGCCAAAAAAAACTTGTCAAAGCTCATAACTTATGAACTAATTTGCACAGAGAGAGCTCTTTTGGCAGCAGGCAGGCAGAGCGTGTCCCTCGGCTCCACAACACCTCGAGCAGCCGCACACGTGTGGAGACAGCCACAGGAGATGTGGCAGCACAGCTCCAGTGGGCAGGGCCGTCACCAGCACCAGTTCAACACTCTGGGCTCAGGTGAGCACCGTAAATACTGGCAGCTGCTCCGATGACCAAAGGAAAGAATTTCTTCTCATTTACTTAAAGGGCTGCACTCCTCCCTTGCCCCTCAGGAAGAAACAAATCCCTAGTTTCCACGATGCTCCCCATTACTTAGATACTTTTTTGTGGAAAACCATAAGTAACTCAAGCAGAATACACTCCCCATACAGTCTCATAACCATGCTCTTTCTGTAAGCAACAGATTCGAGCTTTGGGTTTATTTGTTTTCTTAATCCAGCCTTCTGTTATGCAGCACTTTCAACCCCCCTGCCCTAAGCAATGACAGTCACTAATACAGCTCTTCTCCTTTTGTTGGGGAACATGTTGGTGGGTGCATCTGGGCGTTAAAGAGAAGCACATCTGGGTAATATCTACCTATTTCAGGCAGCCCTTTGGGAAAAGTTGAAAACTAAAATTCCCCTACCCCCACCCTAAAATACAAAAGAAAGCCTATTATTAACTGACAGCTTAGCAAGCGGCCTCTCCTGCCCTCTGCACTGCCATGTGCCAATTTGGAAATAATTAACAACTGTTTTCATTGAGGGAAGACTGAATGAACTGCAGCAGTTTTCCACAGTCTACCTGTGAGGCAAAACTGCTCACCAGCCAGTGGAGCAGCAGTTCCTCCATCCCCTGGACTTCATCCTCACAACTGAAGAATTTGATTTGAGACTCTCCAGAGTAACTCGGAGGAGTCTGCTTCCATCTGCCAATTAATTCCGAATGAGTATCAAAACAAGATGTCAATACAGTAAGTTTGTAGTAAATAATTTTTCAGTAAATGCGTCCTGGCCTTGTCATTGTCGTGATTAACAGCGAAATTGTATCTGCTGATGAGGTGAAAATAACACGTATTGTACAGTGAACATTTTATAGTCTCTTACTAATTTGGATCACGGTTTCTCCACGAGTTTTATCCTGAACTCTGTCAACATACCTCTTTTAATCCGCAACACATACAGTTGGATTTTCCTAGGAGCAGACTGTGAATCCTGACATATTCCCCTCAAAACGCACGACGATTTTTCACAATGTAGCAAAATCCCCAGAAGGACCCAGCATCAAACTCTTTTCCTTTATGACTCAACAGGATCCAAATCTGTCCCTCAAGAGAGTAAATGTGCTCTCAGTAATCAACTGCAGCAACAAACCTTTCATTAGCTGTGTGCTGCTCTGCAGCTGAGAAAATACATCTTCCGCTCCCCCAGCTGCAGAACGCACCTAGCTGAGACTCGCATGACACTAGGTGAACTTCTGCACACCCACTGTCCTGCCTCTGCTCTGGCTTTTAAATAAATAATAGAGACAGCACACAAGGCCACTGCTGCCTTTGTTCCATACAGAGAGGGCATTCTCTGGCTTGTTCTTCTGGATAAAGGCTGGGGAGAGAACCGGAGAAGGAAGACTCCTTAGCGTATTATAACTGGTGGATTAAATGCTAGCTCAAACCTATCCATCACCAGCACACCACAGTTGTGACCCGTTTCAGATTTTGGAGGCATCACTGCTGTCCTCTTTACCTCACACTTCAAGGAAACATCTATCTTGAGAACTGGGGTTGCATTTTCTTTGTTATTGTAAGTTTACTTAGAATTTTCATTTTCAAAATCTTTAGCCCTCTGTGTATCCCTGAGGACATTCCTACCGCTGGAATCATCCCAGATTTGCTAGTTCTGCCCTTGACAGTGATCCTGAGAGTTTGCTGTGCTCTAATCTGAAGAGAGTGTCTGCCTGTTAGAAGGAAGGGACACAAATAAGCAGTGCAAGAACAAACAACGGTCCTGACCACTCGTTCTACCTAAAAGGCTTATATGGGGCAAGTGTGGCTTGAACCAAAACCTTCACGCTTCACTGCGGAACCAGATCTGTAGGACCTCTACTGCCAGAGGTCAGCCCGGGCCTGAACCTGCGCACAACAACCACAGATACAGGATGAAACGGAGGTGTAAAAGTTACAAGGGTGGATGCATCTCCCAACAGAAACTGGTACCAGTATCACTAGTTAGCTTCTTCCCTTTGCCACAACTTGGCACCACTTCTTGATTTCCCAATCCTATGGTTTTCTGCAAGCCATGAAGGAGGAGACAGGATTTAGAAATCAACTCCATGAAGACAGGCTGGGTTAAGGATCCAGCTTGTAATTCTGCAGTGAAAATTGTTCAGCTAATTGATCTGGTTGAGAATCTGGCCAGTTATTCTTCGGTATGAATAAGAGGAACTCGGATGTATTTCAGCACTCACATACATGCCCCCTCTCCACCCACGCCACGAGACAATAGACTGCAGACAGCACATATCAGTAGTAAGCAGACTGGATGTACCATGAGGCATATTGCCAATTATAAATTAATGAAGTCCAGAAAAAGCAACAATGATCATTTCTCAGGAACAGTTTCCTCTCATATGGTGACAAAAGAAATCCCAAATCAGAGTTATTACATATACCAATTAAATTCTTTAGCTAAAGCAAAAAATTATTATTTTAATGGAGGAAAACTGAGAACATTTGGTTAAAATGTTCTCACAGAAATGTTAATTACCACAGGCATTAAACAAACGGAAATCAAAGCCTACCATTTGTTGAGCACTTTGAAAAGTTTTAATGCAAAAAATGTACTGGAAAGAAACCTTCAATTTTTCCTCATGAATGAAAGCAAATCCCTATAAATGAAGCTACATCTATCATGCTGCTAATCAGTCAGCAGCCGCAGATGTAATCCATCAATCAAAACTGTTCCTGCACAAACTTCCCATAAAAGATAATGGAATTAATTTGGTTTGTTGGATACCAAAATGTGAAGATGCCTGCCTTGCTATTTCATCCCGGAGCCTGTCATTCAGAGACAACAATAATGCCAGATGTAACTAATAGAAGCTACCCTTGCAACACCTCCCATCTTCCACCCCACGTTTATTCTTCACTGATCCTCAAAGACTGTGAAGGGCTTGTGTAAGAGAAGCTGAGCGTTGCTGCATGACTCCTGTTTTGGAATACAATCTATCCTGCCGTTCACTGCCTGGGCATCAGGCTGGGGAAGGCTTTGCTCCTTGGGGGACAGCAGGTCCTTGAGGTGATGGGAGAAGCAGGTTGGGGTGCCATGCACCCAGCACACACACAGACTGCCTCGGACCTTCTATTATATCTGCCTAGCACACAATTATCTGAACTAAGCTTGATGCTGACGAGGAAGACGTTTAGCTCCTATGGACAGACAGATTCTGCCAGAGAGGATCTGGATGGATAGTGCTTTGAGCCCTATTTATGCTTCAAGAGATGCCACAGCGAGTAATGCTCCCTCATTTACTGAAGATTACAATCTAGAGAACTGTTTCAGAGGAGGCATTGTACTAGATGTTGAAAGAAGTTTGGTTTGTTTCTTCAGTGATGAGACCTGTTGTCTTCTGGGCAGCAGATTTATTTAAAACCAACCTGACCTAAATTTAAAGCTATTTAGAGGCCATCATAAAATGAAGGAAGTGACTGGTACTTTAAAACTCACAAAAGCAAAATATTTAGTATTAAATTTGTGGAAACGTTTGGACGTAAACAGATACAGAAACATATAAATACACGTATTTCTTGTAGTACCCTAGCACATTCTTGTTCTCTAAGGAAGATGAAAGTAATTCACAACCCTTTTGTCTGCTGCACACGTGAAACTGAACTCCTTCCATTGACTGCAGTAGGTCTGGACAGATCCAAATGTCCAAGGTGTTGGCATTAATTTCCCAGAGACAGCAGCACTGTTTTTTTCCCACATACCATGCATGACCTCAAACTGACATACTCAGTGATCACAAACCGATAGTTTGCTATACGCCTAAACACATTTAGACAACTTCTGCCCTCAGACACACGTATGTAGTTCTTGTGTCCATAACGATTTGTGGTTCTGCACTATATTTACCCTATAAACCAGAATGATCCTAGAAGAGCAAGTTTTGTTTACTTTGTAAGTTATACATTACGTTTTCTATTACCACAGGAAGTTGTATCATCTGCTGTGTAAATACGCAACCCATATTCCTGAGTATTTTAAGTTATTGATCATCAACCAATACAAGTAAACCCACAATAATTCGCAATTAAAGGCAGACCATTAAAAAAACTGGAAATCTCAGCAGTCCAGGAACACCGATACTACAAAATCTGGCTTTGTTCTTATGGGGAATATCCTATGTGTTTTAAGATATCTAACAAAATGGAAATTTTACTTAAAGTGCTGCCCAGAAGAGAACAGGTCTCATCATTGAAAAAAACAACCACACTTCTCCAACATTTATAAGAAAAAGGCAGCTCCTTTCAAGTACACTAAAAAACCAGGTAGCCCACATTCTTGTATAAAATTTAGAGGAAATGAAAACATTGATGTAAACTTTGCTATCCATGTCAGGCCACACCCAGGTATTCCTCCAATGCTGGAGACGCAATCCAGGGCAATCAACTGATAAAAGCGCTATTTTTGCGTCAAATTATGTACATGCAAGTACTCCCACTAACATAAAATGCTGATTGAATATATTTTATATGTTACCTTATATAGGTGCATGTAATTTGGAATACTACTTTTCCTTTCGTAACATCTTGTTTTGGTTGAACACACTAATGAAACATTGAGTCTGATTTTCATCACAACGAGCAATACTCCAAGAAGGTGGTATTGATAGGGAGCACAATTTGTTTGGTCTTGGTACATTAAAATACATATATATGTTTTGGTCAATTTTCTCCTGGAAGGGAAGGAAGGTATTTTATTTTCCAGATGAAGAAATGCTACAACTGTAAAGATGATTTATGCCATGGGAAAGAAATTATTAATACAATGGAAGAAGAATGAGCTGATACTTCCTCCCTCCGCACTCATTATGCACAGTCCAGCACATGACTGGCAAGAAAAATTAAGATTACAAAGTTACTAATATGCAAGAGATAAAATAAAGTCTCCTGAAAATCACAGAACATCTGGTATTAGAAAGAAAAAAAAAACCTCAAAAAAAACCAAAACCCCCAAACAAACAAAAACCCGAAAGTAAAAACAAACAAAAAACCCCCACCCAAGCACCAACGAAAGTACAGAAAGTGAAATGAGATGTATTGCAGCTTTCCAGCCTTCTCTCAAATTCCTCCTTTAGTGCCCCAAGAAATGCTGCTGCCGAGGCTGGGCTAACATGCAGCCGTCCAGCAGAAAGAGGCACCTGCAGAGAGCCTTCCGGTGGCACGACCTGCCTCACCCCAGAATGATTTTAACCACTTTGGCAGCCCAGTCAGACGTTCACACCCAGCTGACTGATTCTGGAGGCTGGGAAAGGGAAGATTTTCACTAGATTTCCAGTATACAAAGGTACTACAGCTTTGCAGAATCACTTCTAAAAGCAAGCTGCTGAGTATTCAAAGCACAAAGAACAAGTATGGAACAAAGGGAACCACAAATATAAATTCCCTGACGATCACAGGTTCACTTTAACTCCAGCTTTCTAGAAGTTACCTCACAGATGAAGCTTGCTCTACAGTCAGTGGAAAGGTGGGTAAAACTTCAGAGGGCAACTAATATCACTGTTAATGTGTTTTAGGACGGATGGATTGCCCCCTAGGTGTGAGCTTGCACCATATGGGACCTTACATGATTAATTACCTTATTTTCAGGTAGATAAAGCTGAAGAGCCTGTGATTTTTCAATTTGCAAAGGAGAACTCTACAGGAAATATGAATAAAATTTATAGAATTGTAAGAAAGACAGATAAACTGAAGAGGATACTCATTCACCAAATGTGGACCAGAAGTGCAGAGGGCAATGAGGAGAAAGCAATCATTCCCCAGGAGGCCAACTGGAAGAATTGCAGCCGAGCTCTGGAAAATGATGGATTCCATCATCCTTGCAGCTGCTGGTCATTCAGAAGAACGAAGAAGGAAACTGGCACAACTTCTCACAATTCTGCCGACTCTCTGCTTGACTTGCAAGACTAACTTTTATGGAGGGTGCAAGATGTGCATCACGATGGAGATGGTCCGCTCAGTTCTACTGAGTTAGCTACATTATACATTGACATGATGAGGACCTGTCAGGATCTGGGCCTTCTTTGTTTCTACACTACTCTCAGAGAGCCAAAGCTCTATAAATCAAACAAGACAGGACTTTACTGCATGGCAACAAGATGAAGACATAGCCAGTGTATTCAATTAGAAACGTAGCATGCTCCTGTTACGCACAGACTACTGTCAGTATATACTGATCATGCTGTATACTGACCACTGCCTTCCAAGTCCTGATTTATAAGATTTCCCATTTGGGATGTTTAACCAAAATTAATGTTCACCTTTAAAATAATGTTAAGCGTGTTACCTTCCAATGTGTACCACCACCAGCCTAGAGGCACTGTTTTTCCTTCAGTAGAGGATTTCAGGTGGTTTGACTCTACCCTGTTTCTTTTACACAAATGCTATTTCTTTCTTACAGATGGATATGATCTGTTGAAGACCTGGAACATTTTATCCCACAGCAAAACTCATTCAAAAGTACCATCTGTTCTTCCTGCAGGGGCACAGTAATGCCAGAAACTGTTTAACATTCCATAAATTAAGACCATATAACGGATAGCTCATTGTTAAAGTGAAGCAAGGAATCGTTTGGAACCTGATGACAGACATTTTGCTGGGATTTTGCCTTAAAAATAGTACCCAATGTATTATTTTTGGTTCGCTGCTTTAAAGCCTTCACATACAACACTAAACAGCAAAGGCGTGTCACAATCTAGACCATCTTAATGCCTGGCTTTATCCCCACTTCCATCAGTGTCAGCGGGGTCCTTTCTAATAACTCCAGGGGGAGGCTTGGCCTGGGCCAACGGGTTAGAACAGATTCGCTGAAAAAACAAATTGTGTTCTCATTTTCCTTGGTATGTGTCTGCTGTATCTGCATGCTACACTTCCTAAAAGAACAGAATTCAATCTTCACGTTTGAGAGCCATTAAAACATGTCTTATTTTATAGATGTTGCACTAATATATTGCACTCACGCACACACACATATAGCTCCCCGCCCCACCTTTCACTTACTGGTAAGAAACCCTTAATGGCAGCAATGAACTGCCATTTGCTATTCCCTTCCACACCCAAATGCTAAGACATGCAGATGTTTAATCAATAAAAAGGTTGGACATAAAATCCTGCTATGAGTATCTATCATTTGAGTCAACATTAAAACAGCCTTCATTTGCCATTCATACAGAGAAACCACAGATTAAAAAAAAAAGAGTCTACAACAAAAAAATAAAACATGCACAAAAGAAATCAATAGTGCTTAATTGGAAAAAAATGGCACTAGAAAATCCTCCACCCAAGAGTGGGACAGAAGTGGCACTCTGCCCGGTTCTCTGGGCTTCCTGGGGACAAGCAGTCCTCCCTGACATGCAACTCTTGTCACAGGCGCCGGGAGCTGCGTGTGAGCTGTGCTCCTGCAGCTTAATGCAAAAGTTACACTTCTTAAACCAGAAAACTACTATATATCGGTGCATTCAAAACCTCTTAGTGACACAGATAAGTCGATGACACTTACACGCTCTGAGTAATAAGAACTACCATCTAAAAATTGAGCTACGTAAGTCCATAAAGTTGTTACTTAAGACTGCATATGTAAGTGTACACAGTTATTACCATCTCTTTGTGAAGCTCTCACATTGCCATAATAAAATTCGCAGAAATAAAGTGCTTTTAGCCCAATCATTGCTATTCCCAGAGACAATGCATATATTTTTCCATCACATCAGATCCTGGATGGTGGGGGAAGGGCAGGAGTGGCGGGGAGGGGGAAATGCAACTTGAGAAGTGGTAAGTGTGTAAAAATCTAAATTACTTGGAGATACTTTGCAGCACAATCATCCTTTATGCTTGTGCAGCTCGGCTCATATGGCTCACATTCAGCCTGTCACACTGAATCATTGCTACTTCTTGACTTACATTAACAAAAACAAACCTAACTTTTGCTTCAGTATGTGAGGTAAAATGCTCTCTGAATTCCCAGTCAAAGGGCCAGAAGCAGCATTAAAAATAATTGTTTTTGTAAGAAGCTCACTTCTGAGGAGAAGATAAAAAAAAGTCCATGAAAATCTAACTAATAGCACAAACACATGTGTTGCTTATGGAGTATTTCACAAAAAAAAATCTGTACTGCAAAAAGCTTTGTCCACAAGCAGAGTAGACGCAGCTTTAGTGGTCTTTAACAAAGCAAATCCACACCTATTTGCACAAGTCTTTAAACTGTATCAAACAGAAGGTATTTAACAAGAACGTTAGAGTCTGATGAACAGTTAGAAAGCAAATCTAGACAACAAAGTACAAAATCAGAGTGCAACGCAGCCAGATACAATCTTTGCAACTAGCAGAACACAAGGCACAAAGCAAAGCCAGCACTCAAAGAAAGTTATTTTACGCTTCTCCCAGTAAATTTGCAACAAATGTCCCGTTAGGAAGGATTTCTGCTGACCTGTGGATGTGCAGCAATGTAGATGCAGTGAGTTTTCCTATCACCTTTTGTTCCCAGCCATGTCAGCTGTGCTCCGCTCCAAGTGCTGCTCACACTCCCAAATCCCTTTTTCCAGCTCTATCTTAGGAACTGCCCAGATTTTGTAGTGTAATCTGAGCAGGGAAGGACCATGTGCCTATGATATGGTTAATTCACTTTTTACCCCCCGCAATGCCTAAGGAAGCTGCCTCGTATTTCAAAGCTGTGCCTGGCCGCCTGACCCAGGTATGGCCAGGGCAACACTGGGGCTGCCTCCTCCACCCAAATGGGGCCCTTAAACAGCTCATTCCCACCTATCAAATCCTGGAATGGGGGACTCGCCAGGCTGCTGAGGCCGTTGTCTCTCCTTTCCCTGGGGGGTCCAGTGCAGAGGGGACCACAGCCCTCACACCGAAGGGGTCCAGCTCTCCTTGCTCAGCACTATCACCGTGCTGGGGCCATCGCCATCCCCATGGCCAAGACCAAGGCCCACTGAGGCCCCTCAAGACCCAGTGAAGCCTGGGCACCTGGTCTGGGATCTTTGGCAACGAAGGTGTTAAATAGGGTGTGCTGCAAGGCTCCCATCCGTCTCTCTCCAGTGTTGCCACGAGCTAAGCAAGGAACGATCTCAGTTTCTTCTGCTAACAGAAGCAAGCTTTCTACTACACACACACACACAAAAGCAGCCTCTAAACTTTCTTCTATTAATATTCTTCTATTGTATTGACCTATTTCTGGTTTGAGTCTGCAGTTGTCATCATGCTTAATGATGAGAAGACTACATCTCAGAGAAGGAGGAAATGCCTCCTCTTCCCAAATTCGGCACAGGGAACAGTTAAACCAGTTGTGTAGCTGTCAAACACACAGACACCAGAGAAGGCACAGAGAAGAAGGGTTAGAGTAGTCCTCAAGTCCTGCCACTCCTGCTTGTCCAGCCCCAACCACACCATCAGGTCCTAAGTGCTGCACACCAAAGCCCGGGTGATGAACAACTAGCACCAATCTGGTGTAGGCTTTTCCTGACCATTTAGGTCTTGAAAAGGGTGAAGTGCAAACTGTCAATGGTTGTGCTATTCCCTAACTTTCCTGAAAGCAAATTCCATGTAATCCCAATGTCAACACTGTCAATGTCTCAAACACTGCTAAACCACGTTACACAGGGAGGCTGAAGGAGCCCCACTTGGCAAAGAAATGGGAGGTTGATACTACTCTCTCTGCCAGCCTTAGGCAGGTGGGGGAGCAGCTGCAGCTGCTTTTAAACAGCTGAGAAAGGGCCCCTAAAACAGATTAAAGGGGAGCAACAGTTCAGGATCTTGGAAAAGGAAGGATGTAAGGCACAAAGATGGCAGAAAATAGAAAAGCTTTGGGGGAACTTTAACCTTTGGCCATTTTGTGTAAGGAACCTGCTTTTTAAATTCTTGGCCTTGTAACACCTGCAAACACCTTGTGTGGGGTTTCTAACGATCGCATCATGCATCTGCGAAGCTTTCCTTTCTTCAAACGCTAGACCTTGATTCTAAAGCAAAGGTGTTAGTTGCATCTTCCCTGTTGCATAATTTACTAAAACCAGTTATGTTTGAAATCAGCATGTCTGTTAAGGTAAAACTTGAAATAACATACTGTATAAGACTATTTCAGAGAAAAATATACATTCTTCAACAATGAATTCAAGATCTCAGCTCAGAAATTTGATCTTGATCAGTTATAATGACTATTGCTTACAAAAAAGCAACAAGAAGGAAGTGAAGTGATCTCAAGGGCTGGGAATTGCAGCCAAAAGATGTCTTGCTGTCTGTCTGCATTTCTGTCCACAATGTGTACTTCTGCCAGGCACAGGCATCATCTCCATTGCACCCCGGGCAGCGCTCCGTGCTCCTCACCACGTTAACACGGGACTCTATGCTCCCCATCCCTGATTCCTGCCTGCAACCCCTCCGATTTCTGCGCGCCTCAAGCCCTCCAGGTCAGGGCCAGGCGGCGAGGGCTGCACAGCTAGGGCAGGTCACGGCTAACTGCAGGAAGCCAGCTCTTCACTGCTTAATTTCATTAGCCTGTAGAACAGGCTATAATTTGCTGAAATGATGATTAATCAGATCTTATTTTTCTCTAAGGCAGTTAATGAACAGCCAATTAAGTGTCTCAGTAATCCTGAAATAACAAAGGAATACTCTTGGAGTGACAACTAGCAGCTACTGAACAGCGCAAGCCAGCATCATTCTATTCTATTCTATCACAGTAAACGCCAGGCTGGCTGGAAGGGCAGAAGATATGTGACTGCAAGGTCCTTTCCCACACATCATCCCAAAGCCACCGCTTTTTTAATTCTTCAGACAGTCCCTTACAGCACAGAGGTCCTGTACTGGGCACTGTTCAGGCACTGAGTGTGTCAAGTGTGGGTGCATCACACCCTCCCCCCCAGTGCTTGCTCCCAGGGCTTTGGGTTTTTTTCTGCACCCGGTGACAGGTAACCACCCGGGAGAAAGGGCAGCACACCACTACGGCAGCCCAACCTCCAGCTGGAAGAGCCCGGGCACCCACAGCCTCCAAGTTCAGCAGGGCAGCGACTGTCTATCTTGTGGTTCAGTTCATACCTCTTTCAGACTCCATACAAATCCATGAAAGCTTAATTTTGATCATATAAATCAGGATAAGATTAAGATATATAAACACAACTTAATGCAGTACCCGAAAAGCAAGATATGACATATCTAAAAGAATCCATAATCTTGTTTTTTGAAGTATTTCTTCAGTGGGAATTGTGTTGGAGCAAAGAATGCAAAACTTAAAAGCTTCCAAGAGGGGGTCATGTGAAATTACTGTTGCAAGATTTTTCCAAATCACTAACATTTTGATTTTGAATGCATTTGTAAGAATCTGCCAACAATTTTTTCACCATCAAAACAGGCAATTTTTTGCATTTTGTAACTATCCTTCTTTTTTCCAGATTAAAAAAAAAAAAAGATCTTGTAGAAAACTTATACCATTTCTGTAGAAACTTCTGCAAGCCACAATGACATTGCAGATTTTTCCAAATCAAAAAAAAACCACCCACCCAACAAAAAAGAACAAAGAACATCCTTTGTTTCAGACAAAGAATTTCAGGAGAAACCACAAAATGTTCAAGCAAAACATTAAACATTTGATTTTCCACCCATTTTGCCAGCAGCCTAAGTTTTCCCATAGTTGTAATATCAGTGTCAATAAGGAGGGGAGGGAAGGTAGGTCAGATGGACTACACTCACTCTGCAACTTAAAATCTGTGCTAATTGAATGCCAATGAAATCAGCATGTGATTTGCAGAAAGCATTTTTCTTTTTTAACATAGTTTTCTTTTAATGAGGAAACGAGACTTAGCTAATTTACCCATCAGGAAAAAAAAGGCCCTTGAAAAACAACCAGTAAAAGTTACTAGCATTATTACCCAAATCCTGGGCTCTGCTCCTGCCCCAGCACTTGCCCACAAACACCTAGCTCTGTACCCCATCCTTAGGGACTAACGTGAACGTCACGTCACGCGCTTTGCGCTCTCAGGGCTCGGGCTCAAACACAAGGATGTTACTGATGGCAGATGTTATTTAGTCTCTTTAAATAAGTTTTAGAAAAGCAGGCTTAAAAAGAAATGGAAACATTTCATTTTTTACCCAGTGGAGACTATTTTATTTAAAACACACACATGCTTGCCCGACACACATCACTGACTATTTTAGTGGGGTTTTCCAGTGCGAAGATATCACAATGGTGGCAGCACCTGGAACCTTAGCTGCACGTTAGAGTTACCAGAGTGCCCAGCACTGCACAAGCATGCAACAAAATGCTATTTCTAGCCTCAGAGATAAGCAACCACAAAGAAAAGAAGTGCAACCAAGGATCAGAATTACACATGTGAAACTGTCTAGCCTAGAGGTATGTCTCATCTTCATGATGAAGATCATACAGTGCTGGTTTATTTTTTCAGTCTTTACAGAAGGAGAGATTTTAGTTTCCTTTTTGATTGCTAACATCTTAGTTAATTTTATTTAACTGTAGGAATAAAAGGCATGCACTCAACCTGTTTGCCCAGACTAAAGAGACATCATTACATGTTGGCATTCTTTTACACATCCTAAGTATTCAGACACTTGGAACACCCCAGGGTATAGTGTACTGTGTCAACACTTTGAGAAGAATGCAAAAATCTTAATAAGAATGAAGAGAGATTGCTTATAATGTGATTTTGCTATTAATGTCTGCAATTTAGAAGAGCCCACGAATTCTTACAAACACTTTCCACAGGACATATCCTGCTGGATATGCAAGCAGCCATGCCAGGAACCAAACAGCATGTCAGAAAGCAGATTGCATTTTGGTTTTGCTCTAAAGGCAAACTCATCTTTCAAAGCATACTGCATGCAGATCCACTTACACCACGTACCAATTCAGAACTGAGGGGTAATCCCCCAAATCAATCTGCTCTGTACAAGTATCAGATTATATCCTTTCCAAGTGCCCATCCAAGTTTTATACATTAATCATACCCAGTGTTTCAGAATCATCAGATGGTACGTTATATTGATCGTACAATAGAGCTCCATACATGAGGCAGATTAGTTTAGAATAGGAAAAACATGACATGCTACCAGATGTAAGTGTTCTGGTTATGAAAATTGAATAAGTAAAAAATAAGCTTCAACAGACCTGGTAAAGCCACCGGGCAAGCCTCAGCAGCTCAGTAAGAAAGATGTTCTCCTTCAATAATGACTTCATTAGGCTGTTAGTGAGGCCATGGAGACTATCCCCCCTCTCAGCTGCAGCTGTGCTGGTGAGGAGACCTCCACCCGCCTTTTCTGACACCCAGCAACAGCCCAGCTCCCTTCAGATGTGGCTGCTCCAGCAACCTCTCCTAATTCACTTCAGGAAGTAAAAAGACAAACCCCAAAGTCAGCAGGATTATCTTCAATAGTCTAATTAGTGGCTTGAGATAATCCATTTGATTTTGCCTAAAGCAAATTAGGAAGTGCTCAGGCGAACTGTGCGGCCAGCAGACAGGAGGCAGTGACCACGATGGGAGCTTCCATTCCAGCACAGCCGATACCAGGGAAAAGCTCTGGTAGTGGTCAGAGAGGTTGGATAGCTGCACAGATGCCCACCCTTGATCCCAGCCTCAAGGGGTTTCAGAACATGCAAGCCAGGTCCAATAACCCTGCCCAGTAGAGTTGCTAGCTTCTTCTCTGCCAACTCCATCAAAAGCCAGTAAGATATTCTGCAAAGCAAAACTATATTAAAAATAAAACAAAGTTGGGCTTTGGTATCAAAAACTAAAATCTGGCAGCCTGTTCCCATGCAAAATCCATCACAAGTGATACATTTGTGGAGGACAGCTGGAACAAATCCATGACATTTAATGACATGGTAAAAGCAAACCTTGAGCAAACAACTTTAAATCATTTGAAATACTACTGTGAATAGATGAAACTTTACAGTGCTCACATGTTACAGTAATTAATCATTTCTAAACAGTTGGTTTTAATTCTTAAATAATCATCATTTGCAGAAGTGACTTTTTTTTTTCTTCCATTCCAGCCATATATTTAAAATAGCGTTCTCCTGTGAAAAGGCTGCAGGTTACACAACACTTCACAGTTTCAGATGTATTCTGTTTCTCTCCTGTCTAAAGATTCACACCACCAGCAAAAGTACTTTTCTGCCTTCCATCTTCTTTTCACAGATAACCTGGCCTCCAAAGTCCAGTGCACAGTACAGAAAAGCAGAAGTCCTAGCAGCTGTTTCTGTAAAACGCTTCACAGAAACACACAAAACAGACTGCCTTTTAATTTAAATGGGAATTCAGATCTCATAGGTGTCCTCTAAATCTCTGTCCATGCGTGCATATCCAGTATCAACCTAACTGGTTCACAAATCCTCGGGTAAAAGAACATGTGTTTCCTTCCATGGGTAAAAATAGCTGTTCATCTGAACCTCACAGACACCCTGAAGGAGTTCAGGTGGTCCCACTCATGATGGCTGCTGCAGAGCACCAGTGACCTGTGAAATTTCCTGGAGAGAACTGTTAATGGGACCTGAGCTGAGAGCTGAGGGATAGGTACCAAGCTGAAATGATTTAGGACAGCACAAACGAGAATGTAAGGGGCACATCTTAAGCTGATTCTGCCTGACAAATGTGGTTAAGTCGATACTGGACAAATGGCTCAGCTATCCTTTAAGTAAAGCCTGGGGGGGACACAGAGTGTCTCTCACGGACGTGGCTATAGCAGGAGTTGGCTGAGGACCAGCAGCTGGCTGGTAGTCCCCCACCACACGTCTGGCAGGAGGGACAGAGAGAACATTCACTGAGCTAGTGCAGACTCAGCTAATTTAAGTTAAAAACAAAGGTGGTTTGAGCTAACCTGGCTGACTTTGCAGTGAGGGGGATTAAGAACACCCATAAGACCCCTTCTGCCAGCTCTGTTGGGGATATAATCTTTACTGGTTATATTTTCTACTTCCAAAAAGTCATGCATCCATGCCCCAGGAATTGCTTTCTCTCTCTCACTCCATTCCAAGTCTAGACAAAACCACACTAAGATCCTTTTTTGACTATACATGTACAGGTGTAAAGGGTTAGCAGTTACTAAAAGGTTTTGCGGATACCGGAAAAAATGAGCTCCTTGTCTCCAAGGTGTGTTCAACGAATAGAATCAAGACTAAAAAAACAGAACTGAACTAAAAGAAGCTTCGTGCTAGGGATTAAAAAAAATAATCCTACCAAAATAGGCAGGAACGAGTCTGTGAGGTGAGAAGGTACATTTTTTCAGCCTTCACTTCACAAAAAGGAGTGTGCCACGTCCTACTTCATGACTTTTTCTCCAGGGTCCCCTGAGCCCAGACCACAGAAGCAGCGTAGCTGTCCATTGCTCCCAGGGCTGGACATGCAGCTGTACCATGGTGGGACCGCCGGCGCAGAAGCACTTCTCACGCTCCTGCCTCCACCCACGTCTCTACAATACCGGACTTCTGGCACTGGTTTGGACAGCTCGGCAGTCATTGCCTGCCTTCATTCATAAAAATGAGACCACACTGATAAAAGCCACAGGCTCTAGTGCACCCAGCAATAAATGTCAGTGACATCTCCTGGTCAAACATTTACTTCCATGGCCGCCCCTCCGTGGGAAGCCTGGAGGTCACATCTGGACAACGAAGTCAGGGCAAGTTGCATGCGTGGATCAGCGACAGTGCTTAAACTTCTCCCTGATTTTGGATTCAGCCCACAGAGTTCATTAGCAAACAAGACAAACAAGAACGTATGTCTGTCTGAAAGCAGACCAAGAGATGTAATTAACACAAGTTAATTTTCATGAATAACATATTAGGTTTGTAACACAGAAGAATTAAAAGGTAATTCAAAGGCTCTTGCTCTAATCATGTTCAGCAGGAGGAGGAGTGGCTCCAGGCCACAAGTGAGCTGAAATTTCTTCATATCTGAGTGGGATATAGGTTTGTTTCAACAGTCTGAATTCTTACAACAAGACCACAATAATGTAAGCAGGAGAAAAAAAATCACTTTTTGGAAAGTCCCTTTCAGAAGTCTCTTCCTTTTAGCTCCTGATCTACATGAACATGGAACTGGAAAAGGACCTCTCGGGATATTAAATCCAGGCCCCTGTTATTAAAAGCAACATGTCACTTCCAGCAAAAAGGAAGGTTAACATTATGCCAACGAGCTGGAAGGAAACCCAAATTTCTAATGCAAGAGAATGAGGGGAAAAGCTAAACAAAAGTGAATGCATAAGACTGTGTCACTATAGCAGAACCTTATTATAAACACAGGGGCTGTTGGTACATCTAAGAGGAGATAAGAGGCAGAATAATTAAGAGTCAAGGTTCTTTCTGCCACTAGGGATCCGGATACAACTTAGAAAAGAACCTCGGTACAGTTCAGCCCTGGGACACAGGAGGACAGGCAGTTCCCAGTGGGCACAGCCCTCCCCCCCGGGGCAGTGTGAGGCCACCTGAGATCATGGTTCCCCACAGTCAAAGGCTCACGGAAGAGGCAAGCAGCCCCTGGCACTGGTGGGCCAACCAGTAGCAGCAGTCTGCTTTCTTCAGGGTATGATGCTGAACAGCCAGAAGGCAGCTGTAGGAAAGCATGTGCCCACTGTAAGTCGTTCGGCAACCACAAAAATCTCTGGATCACTTAAGGGACACTTCTGGTTTTGCCAGAAGCAGTTAAATCCCACCTCTTGCCCACAAACTACGGGAAAAAACTCCCAGGCATGGAAAAATTTCCAAAGAACGGCTTGAAAGAGATGACCAGCACTGTAAACATTTGTCATCTCCTAGAATAAAGCAGCAGCTGTGGAAGGCATGGCTGGCAGTAGGCTTCATTTGGTTTACACGGGATGCAAAATCTAAGGGCACAAGGATGACGAGGAAGGAAAGCCAAGGTACCCTCCATACACAACAGTCTTCATGAAGGTCTTGACACCTGAGAGCAGATATGAGACACTACAGCAATGAGAGCCACAGGAGCTCTTAGACATTCCAACAGACACAATAAAGGCACAAAAAAGTATAATTTTTAACATGGAGTGAAAGCAGGTCACAGCCCAGAGATGGGATGTAACTACTCCCTGCTCCTGCAAATCCAGAGGAATGGACATCCACAGGGCTGGAGCGATTCTGGCAGTGTGGAAATGCCCCAGCACTGTCCCTCCTGTTGTTGAGGAACTGTCCAGCAAAACGTTTCCAAGAAGCATAATAACAGGGCTCAATACCAAACAGAGAGATAGCAGTTCAGAAGATGCCTCACTGCCCATTTCCTCACTGCACTGCTGCCCTGTAGCAATCTACCACCAGAGCCAAAAGCCAGCCTGGGACACCGCAGGAGGAAAGGTACATTCAGGAGCTATGCAGGAGCAAAGCTACACTCAGAGGTGCTCCAGTGCAGACTCCTGTGTGCTCACAGGCCTTTTCCTGTGGGCCGGCTGGCCCTCAGCTCTGCTCACCCAACCAGCCCTCAGGCATGTGGGTTGTTGTTGCTCTCCCACTCTGCCCACTCAGGACAGAAGGTGCCAATGGCACTGAAATGTCACCTTTAATGCCATCAAGCACTGTGGGACTCCCTGCCCATCATTGCTCCTGGAAGGCTACCTACCACTCAGTGCACAAAACTGCATAAAGACCATTTCTTCCAGCTTTAAGTAGATCAGAAAAATGTAGAAGTGTGTAACACCACATTACTACCTAATGCAACTGGAAAGGTGTTAAACTGGATGGATGGAAGAAAAAGAGTGATATCTCTCTCCAATCATAGAAACTGAGTTGAATTAAAAGAAAAACATCTTTCCTAGTATTTAAATACAGTGCAGCGCTAGCATTTACCCATTATTTATGCCAGTACAGCTTGCAAAGCAGCTTACTGTCGTATGCTCAAAGCAGCAGTCCCACAAAAGTGGAATCCCTGAAAAGCTACCAGGACTGAAGGCCTCAGCTGCTTTCCCACTGATTTCTTGTCTTTATTAGAGAAGGTAAAGATCCAGCCACCACACTGAATTCAGTACATCCTGCTCAGAGCCTTGCCCGTGAGACAGAATACATGGATACAATTAAAATGATATGGCTGTTGAAGAATAAGGCAGCACTGGAAAAGGTTTGCCAACACAGTAATGCCAATTAAGGGTGTGATTTTTGGATGACATTTTTACCAATAGGGCTGCCAACACCAGCCCTATTAATGCTGGTGTGACTGTCTTCAAAGTGATTTTGAAGGCCCAGCTGACTCCAGTTGGGAAAAGCAGCAGTTAAAAGACCCTTTTTTGGCCTCCATAGGCCTCATTCTGCCATTAGGGAAAAATCTTTCATATTAAAAATAGTTTCATCCATTCTACTAATAAGGGTGCTTTATGTTTAGAAAGCTGTATCTTTCTCAGATAGTTTTACACCCATTAATCATATACCATAAGCTGCAGTTTTTGTTGTTAAATGACAGTCTAACCACGTTATAATAAAGTCCTGTTTATGGGATGTGCCCATAGCCTCCCTCTGCAACCAAAAGGATAAGGATGCCTAGAGCAAAGATGTCCCATGAGGACAGGAAAGGGGAGAATCCAGGTGTTGATAGTCTGTTCGAAAATCATAGGAACAGATACAATCTCAAGCACCATCCCTCTACTCATCACCTATGGGTGCAAAGAAGCAAAACTCAGTACTAATATAACTCAGCAATAATAGCACGTTTTCCTTCAGTACCGAAAGCTTAGAGGAAACACTTGATGCCAGTGTGGCACCAGCAAGCTCGAAGGACCTTCCTGCAGGTGGTAAAGACTGTGCGCCCAACCCCACCTCCTCCGGCCTCGCTCCCCGCGGGTGGCTCAGCTCTGGAGGACCGACAGGCCCCAGCACAAGCCTTGAGTGACACGGGGAAGAGATAAGGTGAGGGGCGGCGTGGGGGCAGAGAACAGGCTGGCTCTTGCTCAAGCCCTGAACAGCAATTCTGCTGCCAGGGGCTGAATTTCTCCACTGATCCTGCAGTCTGGTGCCCCAAATGTCCCCAACACAGCTCCCCGTTACACTCTGCCAAGGAGGCGGCCAGCGAGCGTTCGCACCCAGCGCCGCTCTCTGCGGGAATCCAAGCACACCAGCAAAAGCAGGCAGAAAGCACTTTTCTTAGTTATCCCATGTATTTTCTCCTCTTCCTTTCAAACTTCCCGTTGGTTTTCGTTAAGCTCACACGAGGCGAGCAAGTCTGCACAACTTGGAGAACGCATTTACGGAACAATTTTGCCAGATTTCTCCCCACCTCCAAATGACATTTGATTTGCAAACACTCCCACCGAACCGCAGGCTGCTCTCGCCTCCACCCGGGGAGATGTTTTCAATAAAGCAGCAGCTCTGAAACATCTACAGCAACTTTTTTCTTTGACAATTTGCCACTCTCAGAACAAGAAAAAATAAAAGTAAAAAAGAAAAGAAGATAAGAGAAACAGCGTAAGGAAATATTTGCATATCCGTCCCAGTTGCCAGGAAAAGGCTTTGGATCGTGTCCCCTGCACCGAGGGGCTGCAGCCAGCTCCGCTCCGCCCGGGACCGGGACCGGCGGGCGTCCCGGGACCCACCGCTGGGCTCCGCGGAG
>VWZZ01000194.1:345251-379264 GCA_013399095.1 Psophia crepitans
GCCTCAGCGCGGGGCGGGCGGGAGGCGAGTGCCCGCCGCCCCGGGGAGCCCGCGGAGCGGGGCTGGACGCACTGAAACAATGAGATCGGCTGTTTTGTAACGCTCACGTGGAGGGGAAAAGTCTGCATCCGACTTCCTGGGGTTCCAATTAAAATAAAAAAAAAAAAAGGAAAAAAAGAAAAAGAAAAAAAGCGGGGGGTGAAAGCGAGCCCCGCGCCCGCCGCGGAGCAGAGGGACACCACCTCCTGGGTTTACCCGGGTTAGGCCCGCTCAGTCAATCACAGGTAGCTTCAAAATTGGTCTAAGAAGCGCTTTTAATTTTCTTTTCATCCCACTGCTCCTTACTAGGATCTAAGTGGCCCCAAACTTACCTCGCCGTAACCCACCACAGAAGCATCTGGTGATTCTGATCTTTACATCGAGAGGATCCAGCTGTCATATTTATATGACAATGGAGCCTGTTTATAGAAACTCATCCTGGTACAAATTAAAGACAAGTCCTTGGGAAGAACCAGGTCACTGCAGCACTATGTCATCGAGAAAACATCCCTCAGAGGGTCTTCAGAATAACCCTGGGTGCCTTCTCCCGGCCGGCAGCAGGGACAGGCTCGCAAGCGCAGGGGACCTGCTCCAGCACCCTGGCTCAGTCAGAGGGAGCCTGGCTCGCCCTGGATGGGGAGCTATGGGACCTCCCTTCGGGGAGCCAGACTCGGTCCATGTCCTCCCCCGCCCTCAGCATTTCTGCCTGTCCAGCACAAGCCGTTTCCAGCCCTCACCCTCTGCAACAAGCCTCTGCGGCAGGCAGCACAGGGAGACCCAGCCGGGCTGTTTTCAACCCTGCAGAGCTCCTCCATCTCCTCAGGCATTCAGTTATGGGAGGACAGTTACGGACCGACCGAGCTCCCCCCGCACATCCAGGCCCCAGTACTCATCCTGTTTGATGCCCACCAAAGCTGTGGGCAGAAGACAGCTCTGCCAAAGCTTACATGGGAAGGGCCACAGAAACAGGGCACTCAGCATCCCGGCAAGGCTGCCGGTTCAGCCCTCAGCAGAACGGCTCTGCACCACCAGCCTGCCCCTAGCACAGGCAATGCAGACAGCTGCCTGGAGCAACCCGCCGAGGGATATAGCAGAGTGTCCGTGGCCTGGCTGCTGGTTTTGCCTATCACAGCAACCAAGGGATGGAGCAGCATCTACTGCTGCAGTCAGGGGTGGTGGCTGCCTGCAGTGCTTGGTCACCTTCTGCGACTACCACCCTGGGGAGTGGTTCCTCACCATTCCCTCCTCCTCCTCCTGCACTCTCCTCTCATCCTCATAGCAAATGCAGCTCAGCCCAGTCTGCAACAGTAAAAATGCGACATTATTGAAGAAACTTTTGGGCTGCCTCTGGCTCTCAGCAGCTCCCATTCACAGACAAGTTTGAAATCTGCACAGGCAAAAATGTGTGTACAATTAGGGAAATGTAGCAGTGCAAGAATTTCCATTTCTGAATACTGTGGTATCCTGTCTCTGACACAGCCAAAGCTTGGGAAAGTGGGGCTGTCCTATTGTGTGATGTTGCAGTGTGTGTGGGGAGGGGTTTGCTGCCGAACACCCTCAGGGCTAGACTGACTATACAAAATTATTGTGTAACTTTAGCCAGAGAGAAAAATGCTATTTACTTTGTGAGGAAACAACCCTCCAAAAATGATCCTACACAGTCTTGAATTTCATCCGAAGGAAAAAAGGAAGCATAGAAAGAACAGAGGACTCTGATTTCTCTCTACCTCTGCAAAGATACAATGTGAGCACCGCTGCTCTGAAGGTAGCATTTACAGTCTCCTTAAATCATCTGGTGACAGCCCATGAGTGTCACTTGCTGTCACCCAGCTGCGCCAGGAGCAGATGAGAAGCAGCAGACCCAGCAGTAATGCTGTGCATTAGGTTTGTGGCTGAGCTGGGAGCGAGCCCGCATCGGCCAGCTCCACACCCCAGGGTCTGAGTCACGCGTGCTTGAGGAAGGCCAGGAGAGACCAGTGGAGTCAATGCCAGGACCGCGAGAAAACACAGGAATTACAGGAGACTCCCAAAATCACTCCAGCAGTTCTTGCTGTTAAACCCATGATCGCCTCAGCAAGGCGAAGTCTGTAGGTAGGGGTAAAATCTCTCATGCAACCGATGCACATGGAAAATACTTAAACAGCTTTCAGGCACACAAATCCTTCCTCAGAACTAAGAGGGGGATGCAAGCTACACCCCCAACTGTTAGATCTTCAGCATGAGATCTCCTCCCCTTGACACACTCACTGTTACCACCTTTTTTGCTCCACCAGCACAACCAGAGGCTGCAGGAGATCCCAACAACCAGACCTGTTAAAGACAGAAGTTAAAAATCCTTCTCACCACTCACAGACCAGCATTCGCAATGCCCTTGCTATGCCCAGAGCTGAACGTATAGCTGGGGGTGGGGGGACACACACGCACACACTTCGGGAGGAAACACAACCACAGCCTCACTGTTTGCTGGTGCACCTTTAGGAGGGGAAAGCTGTGGGGAACGCATGCGCAGAGTCTCAGCCTCGTGTCCAGCCGCTGAGGATGGAGCGGAAGGAGAGCAATGGCACCGTCTGGGTGGAAAACTGGCACGGGGAGCTGACTCTGCCCTCCTCTGCCAATGATCTCCTGACAAATCAATTCACCCCTCTACATATGGGTGTAAAACAGCAATAAGAGATGCCACTCCGCCCCAGAGTACCTTACTGTAGAGAGAAGAAACTCCTCAGCGCAGCAGAGGAAAACAGCTGTTAAGAACCTGCCAGCTCAGCCCTGCTGCACCTCACCACACCACCACTCACCTGGATAAACCCAGGAAGTTCTAAACCTAAAGTGAAATTTCGAGTCCTGTGCTGGTGGGCTGTCCTCAGACAGTGCTTTCCCTCGATCTGCCTCAGTAAAACTATGGCTCAGAAACAGAGGAACCCTTTTTTAACATCATAAGATCACTTAAAATATTTTGCTTTGACTTCAAGTGACACTGAAGAACTATTACATCCAGGGTTTCATGAAGTGAGACTACATGGAAATATCCATCATTTCTGAATGAAAGAATACTGACAAAAAAAACATTGTTTGGGGACTGAAAGGGTAAGGCAAGCTGTGTGAATCTGTACAACATACAGAGCGGCCATCATCATTGGTGGGATTAGCTCATACCCACTCAGGGACTAGCTTTGGAAAGCAGAACTAACTCTTTGGAAGTCTGACTTAAAGAGGAAAAATGTTCTTCTGGACATTCATTCAGCCAGTTTTTGCATCTCTGGAAACTGAGCTCTGCACTGGGCACCAACGGGGAGAGGGGCAGCACTGCCTCCTGCAACTGGAATCTCAAAGAAGAGGAACCAAATCAGCGGGGAGAAAATGGGACGTTTTAGAATTCCAGCGCTAACACAAAAAAAGCATTTAGTGTTTCCTAAGCAGTAATTTCCTAATTGCATGCTGATGGGAACCACAACACCAGTGTCCTCTGCCCCTTTTTTCTGCCCCTGTAAAGAGTAGGAACTCTTTTGCCACATCTCTTCCGTGACCCTCTTTTCCAGCTGGCTATAGCATTCCCAGTTTAAGGCAGCGCTACTCTGGCCGAATAACCATGGAGCAGAGCTGAGCAATTGTCAAGTGTGGGCAGACTCAGACTGAAGTATTTCCTCACATGTCCTCATCCAACCACAGTTTTTCAGAATTTGGGAAGATGTCACAAAGCACCAGAAAACAATGCCTGTTTGACCAAAGCCAGGCCATCCAACAGCATGCCTTCTACTGCAGTGCACAGTTGGGAAACATAAGAAATACACAGTTCACATAGGAAAAGCTTTTAGCAGATGTTGCTGCTTTGAAATACCAGAGAGTCAATAATCTAACACATTTCAAATGAGAGGAAAATTGCACAATTTATAGACTAGCCCAATCCAAACTAATCAATTACAATGTATATCTACTCTGAACCCAGCGGAGAAAAACTCATACTGTTCTGGAGAGTTCTGGTCACCAGCACTCTCTGGTGACTCTGGTCACGAAGTTTTGCCATGACCTGCATGGTTGAACCCTTAACGGTAGAAAGTTAAAGAAACAGCTTACACCATCCTGTGGTGCTGGATGAATGTAGTGTGAGAATTACCCACTTGGACAGTTTAGGAGGAAAACCGCATTGCCCTTTCTTTATCATCAGACAGTTTTTCTGCAGGTATTTGGTCAAATTCAGTACTCTGCTATACACGTGCAGTGCCCTTGGAGGAAATAAAGTCGTACATGAGAAACAGAGTAAAGCATAACTCTTCGAGCAAGGAGCAAGCATGCCCGGGAGTGACTTGCTGTTAATTTAATGTACTGACAAACCAAGAGCACTCATAAGCAGCATTTGATAAGGTATTCTTTCAGATTCTGGCATTTTACTGCAAATGTCTCAGAAATGTCCCCAAATCTAAGACCAAAGGGCTCTTTCAAGACAAATGGCAGGAAAATGATCTTTATCTTGGAACCTCACTTGAAACTATTCCTTGTTCTCAAACTTTTTCACCATCAGTAAGTACACAGCAGAAAGCATGGCTCGCAGAAATCAGCACTCTGATGCCAGCAAATGTCACTTCACTGATGAATTTTTGGACTGCAAATGCTGCTAAGACAAATCCTCTGCCAAGGCGAGCTCCTCCTGTACTCTCCAGCCATAGAAAGAGGTACAACGTGCCCTCTTCCAGGCCTTGTTACCTCCATTTTTGTCACACAAAGTTCTCAAGAAACACCGGCTGAGCATGTCGACGTGCTTCAGTCTGGACTGATTTCTGACTATGAAGTAGTGGCTCAAATCTGATATCTATACAGATGTGCAGTGAGCAGGTGGAGGTGCATTTTATCCCAGTCACCCCTGTTGGCATCTCCCATTTCCTCCTGGCCATTCCCGTTCCTCTCACAGGACCTTCCATACCTGAAGGTTTTGAAAGCGAGGAAGTTGAAGATGCAATTGAAATGATGAGTTTCTTTTCATTGTTTTTATTTTTGAAAGTGTTCAGTATCGACCTTGAAAGTTTTCAAAAGACAGATGAAGCTCTAGCTCTAGCTCTGGATGAGCTGACTAATGCAGACTGTTAAAAACCACTTTGGATTTGCTGCAGCAAATTGCATGCAGGTTGTAAACAAAACAAATATCCGAGATAAGAATGACCGCCAACATGCTACATCGTGTGAAGCTACTCTCCGAGCAATGCTTTGCGTTACAATTCTGAAACATGCTCTTAATTTAGAAAGGACAACAGTATTGAAATGTCATTTCAACAGAACATTACAAATATTTAAGGTTGCCAACTAGGATCCAGAGCCCACGGGCTCTTTCTGTGTGGGCTCTTTTTATGTGGGTTTTTGCACCCACATACAGCTCTGCTAATGTCAGCAGGGTTCTCTGTGGGTGCAGAGATCTGTCAGCACTGCACCCAGCCTTGCTGGATATAGCAGTAGGTAGGACACAGGACAGCAACCAGCGTGAAAGCCAGGATGGCTACAGGTTGCAAGAAGAAGGTAAGCAAGGGGAAGCCCGGCAGCCAGACCATGAGCGGGGCCGAAATGCCCTGCAAAGCTGTGCACACTCTACACTGATAACTGGACTGGCTCTTTACAAGAGCAGCAGAGTCTGGAGTCCTCTTACGGTTTTGTCCCGTACTGGTGCACAGAACAAATATAAGGTCACAAGAAGTCATTTGTCTGGAGAGGGCTTACTGACAGGGCAAACAGGTGACATTGCCCAGAGCTATTCAGAGTAAAGGAGGAATTAAGGATTAGGGCATCTCCCAAAGGGCATTGACTGAGCAAGCAGGAGAGGGACTGACAGCAAAGGAAACAGAAAGCAGCAAAAGGTCCCTGTTTGATAACACTGGACCATGGCTTCTCCAGGCCCAGTGAGGACCTGAGCACAGGGCAGGGGCCCTGGATGCTCTCAGGTGGGCAGGACTGCCACGGCTCTGTGCCCTGAGCGCAGCACCCGACAGCGAGGAGTAAGGGCTGCAGCCACCTGCCAGTGAAGGAGAAGGGATGAAACTTGAGAGGCTGCAGGGGCATGCCGCCAGCCCCAGGCAGGGTGGTGGGGATAAGTATAAACTCTCCCTTAAGTTTGTGGGGGCTTTTTTTTAATCCCTTGCCCTTTCAGTGCAAGCAAGGACTTGCCAGGCTTTTAACTTGAGGTAAATTGTATCTTCTGTCATTCCTCTACTTAAATATTTAGTTTACATATCCCCCAACTGCCAAATTTTACCTGCTCATCTTCTACTGCCAGGACTTTTTCCCCTTTGTGGAAATATTTCTGCTTGTAGCAGTGTATTGGCTCATATTTGTAAGGCCACCTTAAAACTACTAGCTCTTGCATTTGTTTCCAAGATGTGCATGCATCCATCTCCTGCTGCAGTACCCTGTAGGTATCAGAAGAAGCTGCTGCTGCTGCTGGAGTCAGCATCTTTGCCCACACCACAGAACTCCCAAAAATGGCATGTGTGTGCTTGCCACAGCACAGACAGCCCTGCAGGCACGTTCTTGTGCACCCATATTTCTGCTCTTGTAAAATCTGGGGTTCACTCCCATGTTCACAACATTAGTTCTGTGTGCTTTTCACAAGCACCAGCCTACGTGGGATCCCCTTTTTTCTTTTCCAAACTATAAATTAATTTTGTAAAGGTTTCAATCTGGGCCTGAATATTCCCATCTGGACTCCAGTCGCAAGCTCGTCATCCCCATAACACTCTCCATTACCAACACATAATGGGAAGGTTGAGTCTTCAGCCCTGAAGCAAGGTATGATTTCCATCTGATATTTCTGTGTTTCACTGCATGGGAAGTACCGCTTCCCATTTTTGCTTTGCTATCTGGAGTTGCCCACTGCCTTTTTTTGTCCACTCCCCAAGTTACCAGAAATTTGTGACAAACTACCCTTCAAAACCACTAGAATCATAAATAAGGCTACCTCTCTCTCATGTCCAGTGCTCACAAATGCAGAGGGAAACACTATTTTAAGCCAGCTCTCCACTCTCCAGCAGGATTTCAAATCCCAGCAGCATTTATATCACCCTGTTAACTGAGGCTGTTGCTCTGCCTCGTCTGCTGCAGACACTGGGTATTGCTCAGTCACACACAGGACTCTGTTCTAACCAGCACCTGAATTTCTGTGGGGAGCCTGGTGTGACCCCAGCCACAGTGAGACGCAAGACTAAGGCAGAGACCGCCACTGCTGCCGAAAGGTTTCCAGCTTAGCCCACACAGGCAGGGACCTGCTGCCCATGAGCACAGACCACTGGCAACAACCCGTGCATTTGGGAGGTATGGCATGGTCCCCTCTGACAAAGAAGTACGTAAACCCTTATAATTACTTGACACAGACTGTTGTTTTCCTCTGGTGGATGGCTCAAATGAAAATGTTTGCATTGAGGCCAAGAATGCAGGGTCCAACCCTAGTAACATCCTGCATTTGTCATAAGTACCTACTACACAAATAAAGCACCCGAACGGCTATTTCCCCAGATGTCACAAACTCATCTCGTACACAAGTTGCTGTTTGACACTGTCTGCTATCCCGAAGGAGGACGACAGGCAACTCCTTGCCAAAATACCTTTCAGCAGCTATTACAAGCCATTACCATTAAAGCTTCCCAGAAGTTAAAGCTTCCCAGAAGCTGCCCTAACCCAGGTGTGGAGCCAGCCACGAGGCTAGCAGAGCTGTGCCACACTGCCTGGCTCTGCCCTCCAGTAACACACCAGCATGGGGACTACCACTGTATCTGGAACACCCATTTTTAATTTCTTTTCCCTAAAGCTATTCTCTAGTAAAAGCCTCAGGCTTTCAGACATTTCTCTCAGAAAACTAGCCTCGTTAAAACAAACCAATTGAGTTAGAAACTAATCTACTGTTATTTAATATGCAATTGTCATTGCCGATTTCCTTGCTTGATTAAAGACGCAAATGGTTCAAAGAAACAAGTAAAATTGTGTTTTGACTGCTGTGGGGAAATGGGTGACTGTCACCAAGTGCTGGTAGACCATATCCCTCCTCCAGCCAGGAACAAGGCCTCATATTAGAGGCTTCCCAAATTGGATAAGGTGTGGAGTTAATAAAAACTTGAATCAGCTTAGAGACCTGATGATTAAATATTGGAACGCTGAAAGCCATGTGAGCCGGTTAGTACTGACTTCTACCATGATGGATCTCTAACAACATGTGAAAGTTATCATCTAGTGAGGTAAAACATCCCTGTTGTTGGGCAGCGCAGACACGCAGCTAGCCAAGTTCTTAGCAAAACCATCTCATGAGCCCCACAGGGACTATTTGAGGATGTCATCCTGCACAAATATACCTAGTTCACACAAAATCATCTCAGTTCAAAGTTAAAAAGTATTCCCAAATATCACCTGCTCTGGAAAATCCAGCTGAGATGTTTCCTTTTCTTTTTTTCCACCCTAGCTGAAACTGCAGCTTTGGAGCTGGGTCCATGCAATAGGCATCCACACACAGCACATACTTATTTGCTGAATTTATGGAAGCTGCTGGGTAGGAAAATAAGAAGGCTGTAATACTGTGTGGCCCTGGTTAGTTCATACTCAAAGGCCAACTCAAGACTGCCTTGGACATGGTTCTCCTGTTACTACTGAAGGGAATAGACAACCCCATAAAACAGACAGCAGCAACGCCCCTTTCACAGCTGTCTCCAGTTTCTCTCCTGACATTTGGCTGGGTGTTTTCTTCAAGATTCAGAACACAGATGTAAACTGTTTAGGGATATCCCTATATCCCTGTTTCTCCTTAACAATGCCAGAGAGAATGAAAAATGTGGCCCGTTAGTTTTATAACCATCAGAAAGAAAAAAATAAATAAATAAATAGAGAGAAAAAAACCCTCTATTAGTGAGGGTCTGACCTGCAGAACCCTGGTCTGTTTTCTCCACACAATACAGTTTCTGGGGAAGTGTTGCTCCGAAGAAGTTTTCAGGCAGGGGTGGGCAGATCCCCAGCTGCCCACAGATCCCACTCTGGTGGTTGCCCATGTAAGCCATGCACCTTTGCAGAGAAAAGAAAGGGTCACAGAGGGAATTTTGCTTATTTGTGGTTTTTTCTGTTGTTGCTCAGATCCGAAAACTGGGATTACCAAAGCACTGTGGCAGCTGCTCAACAGAAGGGCCCCACTTACCTGTGTGACCTGTTCACCTCCTGGGCTCTTCTGAAACAGTTACAGCTTGTCCATGCTTTGCCCTTGCACAGGGGAGGGGAAGAGGGAAAAATCTGGAGTCCACACCTGTAGCCTGTGCAAACCCCTGCCACCAAAGAAGGAAGGAGGATGCAACTGTTTCCTGATTTTAATAAAAGCCAAGTGTTAGGAGAAGGAAAGGTGACTCTGTATGGCTGTCAAAGGCCCCATTTGCACAGCAAGCCCTTGGAGACACCAGGCTGCTCTTGCAGGAGTGCATGGCTTTCCCCAGCACCTGTGCATGTACCCAGCAGCGACCAGACTCCTTGTCACAGTCCCACTTGTGCCGTTGGCAAATCTGCGGGACCTGAGAACTAAAACAAAGGAAAAATCATAGAATCATAGACTGGTTTGGGTGGGAAGGGACCTCACAGCCCACCCAGTGCCACCCCCTGCCCTGGGCAGGGACACCCCCCACCAGCCCAGGCTGCCCAAAGCCCCATCCAACCTGGCCTTGGGCACTGCCAGGGAGCCAGGGGCAGCCACAGCTTCTCGGGGCACCCTGTGCCAGGGCCTCAGCACCCTCCCAGGGAAGGATTGCTGCCTCACAGCTCAGCTCCAGCTCCCCTCTCTCAGTTTAAACCCATCCCCCTTGGCCTGTCCCTGCACCCCCTGATAACCAGCCCCTCTCCAGCTTTCCTGCAGCCCCTGCAGGCACTGGGAGGCCACAGTTAGGTCTCCCCACAGCCTTCTCTTCTCCAGGCTGAACATCCCCAACTCTCTCAGTCTGTCCTTGTAGCAGAGGGGCTCCAGCCCTAAGATCATCTTTGTGGCCTCCTCTGGACTCACTCCAACAGCTCCATGTCCTTCTTATGCTGGGGGCCCCAGAGCTGGAGTACAGCTTACCGCCACCCGAGGAAGAGTGTCTGCCAGAAGCCCGTGAGCCTCTGACCATGGGGGAAGAGTTTCCGACCAGGCAAAAAGGGACAAGCAGGAGAAAGTCTCCCAAGATGAATGAGTTGCACTTACACCTCCTGCTGTATAAAGAACAGAAACGGGGAGCACGTACCTCTGCCGCAGGGCGAGGGCCCGGGGGAGCCGCAGCAGTCCTTCCCACCTCCTGGCACTCACCACTGCTCTCTGCTTTTGAAATGCCTTTGGAGCAGAGCAGTGGCTCTTACTTCTTATGGTTTATCTCACAAAAAACCCTCTTTGCTTTGTTTTCCCTTGTACCGGGTGCCTATGGCAAGGCTGCGGGGAGGAGCTGCAGGGCTCTCTGTGAGGGAGGCTGGGGCTGCCCCGGGCCGGGCACGGCCGGTTCCAGCCGCCCTTGGCGCGGCCCCAGCCCGGCCCCTCAGGCAGGCTGGCGGCGCCTCTGAGGAGAGGGTGTTAAGGTAGGTTAAAATGCCACACCACCGTGAGGAAAAACGTGTTAGAAACAGCCCTGTGACACCCAGGAGAGTGAGGAGGAAGAAGGTGGTTTAGTTTTTTTGTTTCTGACCATCTCTATTTTAATCAGCAATAAATCAAATTAATTTTCCCCAAGACTGCAATGCTAATAGCTTCTGTAACAAACAGGAAGCACCGGTCACCTAGACATAGGAAATGATAATGAACATTTCCCTCTTGAGCATTATCTACATAAAGTAGCACAAAACAAGATAGTTGGAAATTATTGCCACAAATAGAAAAACCTCGTGACATTTGTGACAGGAGCAGCTGCAGCTCCTCACGACTCCAGACCAAGCCGGCCCAATGGCCGCTACCCCACTAGCCTGCACCTCCAGCCCTGGGCAGCTCGGCCTCGCCTTTCCTCGCACTGCTGTTGAATTTCACCCCGAGGTGGTGCGGGCAAGGTGTGGTCAATCCCTTATTTATCTTGCAGGGGAGCTGGGATGTTTAATCGGTGCTTGGGAACAGCTCGGGGATCCTCCGGAGCCAAACGCGGTGGCAGAGAAAGTCACGTTTCCATGCCTTGCACCCATGCGCTGCCTCACATTTATAAGTTCTGCAGCAGAACTTTGTCTCCACATGAGGTTCAACGAGGCTAAATTTAAGCTTGCTGTTATTTGAGAAATGATTTTTTATTTATTTTTTTTAAATAAGATATCTGTGTGCAAAGAACTTTGCGGAAAGTACGTGTGGGTTTGAGGAGTGGGAGAGAGCTGTGAATAGATTCAAGTTCTTCAGCAGCTACCAAAAGTCTGCTCGAGATGTAAATTCATCCTCAGCCTTTAGTACTGAGATCTTAAAAACGTGTGGAGACCTGAGCTGATAGTGTCTTACTTATTTTGTGTAGACCTTTATCTTCAAATAATAACTCCATGCTTTGGCTTATGCGAGGCACTGCTGAAGAGGGAGACAGAATGTTTTTTATCTCCTACGTTGTTGTTATGTAGCATCAGCACAGCATTTAATGAAAAGCATCTTGATATAATAATAGTTTAAAGTTTGTTTTCCAAACAAAACTCTTGTTTGCCCATAGTAATGTAAATTCGCAGTTCTCCTTTACACTTCACAGATGACGAGAGAAAAAGATTTTAAGATCTCCCCAAAGGAGAGATTTAATTGTAAAACAAAGCACTAAGTAGGACTTTTAGCTGAGATTGTAAAGGCTACAGTAATTAAAAAGACTAAAACATATGGTGCACTTCATGAGGGTGGTTAATATGATCTCCCAAACTGAACCTTTTTGGTTACTGAGAAGAAACAGGAAAATACAGCTATGCTCCTCAATGCTGAATCACAAAATAAGCCTTTGCTTTAGTCCTGGTGAATCAGGAATGGCACTCCTGTTTTAATTCAGTTAATCTGGTGCAGAATGATTTACTTTCATCTGCTAAGCAAGATACGAGCTGCAGTTGTGATCTATTAATGCATTTGCAGTATGATACGAGGGAAGGAAATTGTCATTAGTGGCCTGTAAGAGTCTGTCGGCTCATGCCAGCACATGATAGTGTCACACTTCAGCTGGAGGAGAAGTGTCCCCTAATCAGCACTTACTCTTCATTGTAAATGCTGGATTATATTTCAGTGATGTTACAGATGTATTATGGACCACAAGATGACCTTTGTCAGCAGGGTCTTTAACAGGCATCTAGCTGGGGATGTTGCAATGCAGTCAAATCCCGTAACAGCGGACCTGGAGATCAAAACAAAACAAACCCCACAAAAAAACCAAACCTTTGTAATCAGATAATACATAGAAGCTGAAAGCCAAACCCTTAGCTGGTTTTAACTAGCTCTATACATTCTACACTCACCATCTCCGTTCTGGGCTCAGTATGCATTATTATTTTCAGCTCATCTTCCCACTTCAAGGTGCAGATAAACAAACTACAATCTTCAAGCTACCAGTTTGAAACTGTATTTTGTGAAAATCTATGCTTGGTTAAAACCCATGAGTGTCTTTTCCAAACATTTACATCTCTTGCTGCTGGGTATCAACTGGGATGCAGACAGCTTGGACTGGTAAAACATCCATTTCTGACTGTATGTCAGTACCTGCTGGCTGTTTAAGCCTTTCATCTGAGAGGGCACTGTGAATTAAACTAAATATGGTGAATATTAGCAGCTTTTTGGCTTTCAGTGGAGCCCAGAAGGAAGCCGGTATATTTATTGTTCCTGCTCGCAGAAAGGGAGATCATAAAAAAAAAAAAAAAAAAATCAGTAAAAGGCAAATATATATATATGAAAAGATAAGCAGGTAAGAAAACACATCTGACTGTAGTTGAGCCAAATGGCCAGCCATGGCTGGTCCATCCCACACACATTAAGCTGGTAGCTCCATCGCTTCAAAGTGGCACCTTCAAAGGGAAAGAGAGGAATTTTGGCACATTTTCCCCGAAACTTGTAGCCCTCTGCCAGCAGTACTTATAATACATAATTTGCCCAATTAAGTGACATCACTGGTGGAGAAACATGGGCTGATCTGTCAGACCTGCAAAGCAATAAATGCTGGTGACAGCAGCAGCCAGAAGAGCGAGTGCATAGCTACAGGTAGCCCAAACCTTTAGCAGAGGAAGGAAATTTCTTCCTTGAGATACAGCTTTAACTGAAAAAGTAATATCAGGCTCATAAAAGCTGGCAGTTTGTTCCTCTATTCTTTTTGTTGTTCTTCTGTAAAAGTAACGTGGAAACAAAACAGAAGAAAGCGGGTAATTTCTCTGGTATTAAAGTGCTTTCTGACTGGAACTATTTCTGGATTCCCGAAACCCAGCCTTTGCAGTCTCATCCCAGGAGAAAACTGTGTGGCTTGCATTTTTAGGAAAAAAATTCTCAGATGAATTTGTGCAGATTTAGATATAAATTACTTTCAGGCTCAGCTTCCATCATGATGGCAAGTCTTGTGTCTGACTCCCCAACTGTCTGCAGTAATTGTAGCAGCCTGTAGGTATTCTCTGAAGCTGGGTTTGCTTCATTCATTTCAGTATGAGCTCAAAGGCAAAAATATGTTCTCTTCTACCAGATGCCTTATTTAGATGTGATTTACATAAGGGAAAAAAGTGTGAGAAATATCAATATTTGCATTTTAAACATGATTTCAGGATGTCTGTCGAGGTTCATTCATCTGCTTTTTGGCTCTTTACATTTAGTTCTTTTATTTGACTGCGCAAGCATATGGGTCTCATTAGCTTAATGGCAAACGTATTTATTCTTCATCCTTGCTGGCACTTTTTAACTGTGGGGGGCTGGGGGGTGGGGTGGAAGCATTCAGTGAACTAGCTGTGGTTTTATTCAAAATTGTCTATATCAGAGCTAACGTGACTGGTAACTCATTGATCCTGGCTAAATACCCAAGGAAACTAGATGATGATCATCGCGGTTTTCCTCTTTTCAGGCAAGATGTGGTGCCTTGCTGCTAAGCAGAGGCTTTCGAGAGGAAAGGCCATCAACGATAGCTGGAAGTGTTTCCTGAAGCTGCCTGAAGACCCGTAGCCTCCAGGCGTTCATGTTCTGAGCAAGGGGTCCAGTGCTGCCACATAGAAACCAAATACAAACATTCTTCCTGCAACCGGACAGTAAGTACATGTCCTGCTCAAGCGACCAGGCAAAATGCTAGAGAGGAGAAGCAACCTCCCTCGGTATTGAATGTCTCCAGGCCTTACATGGGCTGGTCACTGCCTCGAGTGACGCTGGGGTGTCACAGACACCTCCCTGGAGCCCAGGACAACCTCCAGCACAGAGACAGGGTAGTTATTACACAGGTGTCATGGCCATCTTGAGCTTCAGTTTCAGCTCCATGAGAGTTTTCCTCAGAAATCCTTGCAGGTTACCTAATCCCCCGGGTGAGTTCAACGGGAGCGTGCCCTTAACTTGAATAGTGTCAGAACAGCAGATCTTTTACCCTTTCTCCTCCCTGAAGGAAAAGAGATGTATAGATATATAACATCATTAAATGACTAAGCCAGCTCCTGGGACACAGAAAAAAAACTGTCTGCTTAGATATGTTCAGCAGCCTCTGAGCCCCTCGGAGCGAAGGTGGGAAAGGAAGGAGTGCTGCTTGGAAACGCTATGGAGAAAAACGAAGTAGCTGTCTTCGCTGAGGAAATACCACAACAGCTATTTAACACTCCAAGCTGAGCTCACATGTCTAGGAAATACGTGGGTAATTCACCACTTGCCAAGCGTGTTGCATCGAGCCTAGCAGTTCATAACCACAGACCTGCTAGATATTTGCAAAAACACTCTGAGCATATCTCATTTTTCACCCTAATTCAACTGATAAAAATAATAAAGCGGTGTCTATCTCCCTTCTAAAATGTTTACGTTACTGCTGCCATTGCTATTTGTATTTCTCTTTTTGCCCTTCTTCCACCATGGGCGACGCCTGACTGTTGCAGGATCACAGGCTCCCTTCCAGCAGCAGTCCTGCACCGCTTGGTGCCCGCCGTCCCTCGCAGCTGCTTGATGCCTGCCTTTGGTTGATGTCGCGATTAGACTTTTCTGTTCTTCATAGCGAGTCCCTGTGGTGGTAACAACTTGAAAGCATTAACACCCACCTGACATGCCAGAGACGAGAAAATTGATGAAAAATACAGCAATTGAATTTCCCAGCTTATCAAGTGGGACTGAACAGCCTTCCTCGCCCTTCAAATTTCACACAGAAGTCTTTCCCCTTTATCTTTCTGTTGTTCCATTGATGCTGACAAGGTTTAAAAGGTGAAGGAGGCTGTAGCGATGAAGGGCTTGTTTCAAAGCTTCCATAAACCCCCTGCTATTGGGGTTTCTAGCAGGGGCACCAAAAAGACAGACAATGTGGCTCCCCTGCCCTCATTGTGCTTTGCAAAACATTAACTTCCCAGAGCTCACCTTATCAAATTCCAACTTAGCCTGCCAAAAAGATCTCCTTACTTAAAGTCTCCCTTTTACATTATACACGAGAGAGTAATTTCTGTAAAGAACTATTCTGCATAATATAAAAAGAGGAAATAACATGAGAAAGATGAAATAATTTTTTTTTTTGTTTCAAGAAATCAATGACAAAGAACCACCAGCTTCCAAAAGCAGCTATATTGTTTCCTTTCACATTTCTGTGTATAGCCAACAGGAACATCTAAAATAATTCCACTAAAATAGAAAAAAAGAAAAAAAAAGAAAAAAGCACTCTCCAAGATAAACTCTTCTGTATGCAAGAGCAAGTGAAGCTGATAAATTTTTACAGCGAAATTCACTCTGCTGTAGAAGGAAAGTCCCCGGGGCCCAGGGATTATATGGCTTATCCAACCTGTCCTGCTCCTTACTGCCTCCTGCTCCTGGGTCTTCCAAACCAGAGGCCCCATCAAAGCTCAGGGAGTTTGAGTTAGCAGGAGTTTGCGTGTGACCCCTGCTGAGCAGTCCCATGGAAACTAGGGGGATGCTCAGAGACCAACTGCTATTTGGCTCAGGAAGATAACACAGAATTCTGAGCGTTTCTTTACAGGGATGTTTGGTTTGCATAAATCAATGGTTGCATCCTAAATGGATCCCAAAGGCAGAAGCGCTCCACTCTTCGCATGGGCCCAGCAGGAAGACAGGCAGCGTTTGGCAAGCCACGCACGCTGGGACCTCCTCCCGGCATCCTGGGCATGGCGTTCTTCATCTTTATCCATGTTCCCCCAGTTGCATACGTGGCCCCTCCACATTTTTGTAGCGTTCCGCATCCATATTGGGCTGTAATTTAAAAGGTGTCGACCTACAAACCATCTAATAATGGGTCATTCATGGAGAAAGCCATGAAGTATTACACTTATTTAACATATATAACTTACATATAACTTCTATATACATATAACACAACTTCTATTTACGTAGAAATCTTAGCGAATGAGCTAGCTGCAGTAAGCCAGCTTGTCACCAAAAAAGTCACCCTGACAGCCAGGTCACCCAGGGAAGGTTAAGAGCAACAGGGAGGAGGGTTTGGAAAGTGACAAAAAGCCAGCAGCAGCCTCTGGTCAGCTATTCCCACCAGCTCGGACTGAATCCAAAGGGCCAGCTGACGGAATTGTGGGGCACGGGATGCCACCTCAAGATCTTCAGGGACTGTGGGAAGAGGCACGAGGCAGTGGGAACCCATGCTGAGCTCAGACCAGCCGCGCTCTGGGGTCCATTCTTCTGCGATCTACCAATGCCACAATCCATCTTCACAGATGACCTTAAAATGCAGAGGATAGCATCACCCGTCCAGAAAAATAACTTAATAAAGCCATTGGTTGCTGACACGCTCCAAACTTTTTCCAGTTAGCGTTATGCACAACTACCAGTTTCACGGGAGCTGGGATGCGAGCAATGAAACAGTAGGTAGCATCATTATGTACCAATGTAGGGAAGAGGGGAAACGAGGCTTGCTTGAAATTCTGTTTGCGCTTCTGGCACGGCTGTAATGACTGCAGTGAAAATGCCAGGGCAGCTCTCAGCCTGGAAAAGAGGAGAATCTTGCTGGAATGGCAGAAACTAAAACACAGAGCTAATGAATACAGCTGCGGTCCCAGCACCACTAGTAGGAAGGCTGCATTCTCTTCAAACTCAGGCTTGCAGGCAAAGTTAGTAGTGGTTTTAGTTATACAAAGAATGCTGAACAGATCATTAGACTGGTCTGCTGTGACATCAGAAAATCCTACAGAGGAGTTAAGCAACACGAGCACTAACAATGAGATACTGCAGTCCTGGGCTAATAGAACACGCAGACACCTCAGTGCATAACAGAAAAACCAAAGCGCTCGGTCTGAACCCAGCAAGTCTTTCCGACACCAAGAGTCCCACTTTGGTTTCCTACCTGCCCTTACACAGGGCATCTCCTCGGCCGACGGCACATTGTGCATCACAGTTTAAGCTAAGCAAGCTGTTTGGTATCTCTTTAACGGAATGCGGCCCAATATTAAGAAATGTTCCCTTAATATTTTGAGAATTAATGATGCATGAGTAATGCAGCTGTCTGATCCAAGAAATGTTCCAGTATACTTTCATATTATCAAGTTTTTCCAAACACCTAATTTCACTAACTACCCACAGAATATTGGAAGTGACTAGTCACCATCCGAGGAAGCAGTGGCTGCGGTTTTTAGAAGTCAAAGCAGCCGAGGCCGCTCTGGTCCCTGCCAGGCTCACCGAAGGCGCAGAGGACGGGATCGCGAACAGGCATCGGTAACACGCGCACTCGCTCACAGGAAGCTGTGCGGCTTCTGAAACTCACTCGAAGTCATTTGCATTAATTTAGAATTTGCAAGCCCGCTTTCCCGATGTAGTCAGACAGAAAGCCGTACACAGGCATACTCACCCCGCTTCTGCAGCAGCATCTGCAGGCACCGGCTGACTGCCGTGCAGCTCTTCCTGCGCTGCCTGAGAAGTTACAGTCCTGTTTGCTTCTGCATTGTCAACCACAGGATTTCTTTTAACTAAAAGCCTCCTCCTAATTGGCACTTTTTGGAGTTGAAGAGTTTTTGGAACTCAGAAGATCGTATGGGGTTACTTAACGAATTGCATGTTTTGTCTCGCTTCTGCTAGCTGATTTTTTTTACGATAACATTCATTAGCCTGCCTCGCTCAGTAGCGTTTGTCAGCTGTGCCATACCTCTCACCAAGATGTTCATGTGGTTGTGTTACCATGTACGCAATTCCCATAAAGCCTGAAGTTTCTTACCAGAAGAATGGCAGCAGATACTAAAGAGTCTGATGTCCTTTCTTTGTTGAAGTAACCTGCAAAAAAAGAAGTCATTCCTTAGCACGAGTTACCGCACAGATGGTCAGTAACTGAACACTCTCCAGTTCAGCTGCATTTCTCTTTCCCTTCACAACCATTACTGGCAGTGGCTAAATTTTGTGGTGAGGACACCAGCAGTGTCTGTATGAACTTGTATGCACATTTTCAAAAGAATAGATAGATTTGGGCCTTTTCAAAAGTATTAGGGATTTTCCAAGAAGCTTTTCAGGCAACACTTAAAACTGATCTGACACTGCCCAGTAGTGGAGCTGGTGGTGGCAGACACAACGGTGGGGTTGCACAGCCGTCCGGTTTCGCAGGACTGGTTGCACACACACCACACCACTGAAGCCCTTTGCGCTGCTCTTTGGTCCCGCGCTGAACTCCTGGCAGGGACCTCTCTTTTCCAATGCAATTCCACTCTGCAGTTGGACATTTGGAAGCTGGCCCGGTGGGGTTTCACAGCAATCTGGAAATCCATGGGAAATTATAATCTGTGCACAGTGCATAGGGTGGGTTTTTTTCTTTTCTTTTCTTTTTAAAATTTATTGCTAAGACTACAAAACCAAGCCTGGGATCTGAAAGGCAAGCTGGACTCCTGCCTTGTCATACCCTAGCAATAAAGATCTGCAGAAAAACCTCACTTCACCCTTCTGCCTAATGAACACGATGCAGAGCTCCGTCTCCCGAGGCTCTTGGTGCTCAGCAGTTGGGAGGGAGGAGAGGGCAGGGCAGGGGCAGGGCAAGCAACACTGACCGAGGTTGTACCTACAGTGAAGTTGCACCTTCAAAAACTAGGCAGTGTTTTAAATAATCCTAAATATTTTTAATATACTTTTTTCTTTTTTTCCCCAGCAATGAAAGCCAAAAACTGGTCCTAGTGAAAATTCAGGTGATTATGAGATTTTCGGTGTCACTGTGAGATTCTCTACAGTTATTTAAAGTGACTGGATAAAAGACCAAAGCTTTAACAGAGCAAAGAGGCTTCATTCTGTTCTCCTGTTTCCCTGCTTTGGTCTCAATCTCCCTTCCCAGTTGCACCACTCCCCAAAGATTTTATCTTTTACTGGCTGATCTAATCTTTTTAAGGTTTTTTTGGTTTTGCTTTCCCTGTTTCTACCCAAGTTCCCATAATAAGTCTCTTGGCTATTTATCACCCTGTGCCTCAGCCCTCTCTTCTCAGCCCTCCAGTCTGCCTCCACCTGATTGCAAGGCATTTAATATATATAATCCTCCTTCAAATGTTTACTGTTTAACAAAGGTAAATGCTATGGCTCTGCTACCACCTACCCTATTCCTGCTGCCAGGCTGTCAGAGCAGTAAACAGGCAAATATTTTGTTTGGCAGTACTGGCTGTAGTAGGAACACTGTTTTGCAAACTGATTTCAATGTCCAGAGCAATGAGTTCCTTTTTATAAGGCAATATAAAGTATACAGGGAAGTATGCTCGGTTTTCTGTACCTATTACTATGTACAGTTTTCTGTACCTAATTATTATAAAACCCATTAAAATATTAAATCGGTGTATCAGTTGGTGGCATTGCACCTGTAAGATGAGGGACACGCTGGTAGCTGCAGTTGGAGTATATATGTATGAAAATGTCACCTTATTATATTCATTAATAAGGAGATGAGATTACTTGAATAGATCCCTGAAGTGCAAAACAGAAATTACCCCTTCCCTGCTGTAAGACAAAGACAACAAATCAGTAAACAGTTGTACTTTAAAGAGGTATGTCAAAAAAATGCCGAAGCTGCTGTAACCTTGACAGACACACACAACCACGTCAACGTTTCCCATAAATCCTTATGCAGTGTGAAAAATTCATGCGGTTTATTCTGCTCCTGGAGAGCTAAACAAAAAATGGCTCCACCTTCATCCCAGAGCAGCTCGCCATGCTCTTGTGCAACAGAAAGACATTTCAGCACAGTGTAAACCTGGAGTGAGATTTCAAAAATGTTGGCGTTCCCTTCATGGTTAATGCTACTCTTACGCAAAGAATAGTCTTTGCGGGTACGAAAAGCCTGTTGGCTTCACAGCCCAGGACCGCAGCACAGGCAACGTGTGAAGCAGTATTTGCCAGATCACACACACCCACTCACGCCATTTACCTTTTGCTTGGCGGTGAGGAGTAATTCTTGGGAGATTTGGTAAGTGGGAACTTTGCATGGAGACACGGATGGTCACGCTACAGAACTGCTCGCCATGCACATCAATAATCAGTAGCCAGACGTGCCCTGTTTCGCCAGGGCACGTTAAGCACATGCAGCCATCTGCATCTGCTCCTGGTGCCAGTGCAGAGACTCTCCTGCTCCTGCCAGGCTGTGCAGCTCCTGCTGGGAGTGAGATTGAAAGGCACAACCCTCCTCTCACCCACCTTACTGTAAGAATATTTTCTGCATTACTGTAAAAACTAGTGGGTTTTACCAAGAGGCAGCAGCGGCTTTCTTGTCTATCCTTTGGTCTAACCAGTCACAAAGAGTCAAAAGGCCAATTTACAGTTGACTGCAGTTTAGCAAACAGATTAAGAACTCATAATTAAAAAAAGACATTTTTAATTCCTCCATATTCAAGGTGTTCATTAATGGTTGTATTTGACCAGAATACTCACAGCTTCAATTCAAGTCCCATGCTATCAGGTCCAGTTCCCATTTCCAAGTAACCAGCTCTCTGCAAGACCTCAGAAATCAGACTGCTGCTTGGACCAAACTAGAGAGGAGATTTTTTTGGTAAGGCAGAACTGCTGGTGGCAGCTGGTTCCATCATCTCATTCCCAGAGCCGCCTCAGCCCAGCCCTGTAAGGCTGCACACACCCGGCTGCGCTCCTCGCCCCGACATTTCCACACTCAGCGAGGAAGTGCTGCCCTGGGACCCCTCCCAGTCCCCCAGCAGAGTTTGGTTTCTCATTTCCTCCAAACAAACCCTCTCCCTTTGCTCTCACACCCCTCACCTTATTCTCTCTGCTGCCCTCAGCAGAGGTGCCAATGAAGCTTGCCCAGACCAGCTCACTGGCCCGCTAGCTGCCCACAGGCACCCTGAGCGGGGAGCCAGTCCCTTTGATGCCCTTCTCGTGCATTCAGGCTCCAGCCCCCTGTGGGGTGATGGGACCTCATTAGACCTGCAGCCTCTTGGGCTTCATCTTGCACCTCCCCTTCCTCGCTGCTCAGCTCCTTAGAGAAACACTACGTGACCGACACATCAGCACAAGCACTTTTTCAACGTGCTTTGGGCACACAAGGCCCCAGGCCTGCCTGCAAATCCCAGGCACGCTCCCTTAATTTTCTTGTTGCATGTTGATTGCACCGCAGCCATCCCTGCAAGCTGGCCTCCATCCTGGGCAATACTGGGAGGACGCAGCCACCACTGTCACTGCGGGGGGCTGAAGCAGCCTATGGCACCAGCATGTCTGTGTAAATTACAGGTGTCTCCTTATGGTTCGTGCAGCCAGAGGAAATGTTTTGTGGCTGCAAAAGACCTAATACAACGTGACTGAAAGTCTTTGGACTTGGTTTTGCTTATTTCTTCATGTGGTATATGGAGGAGTATGATGCTCGGGGGAATGAGCTGACTACAGAAAATTTTTGCCATACAGCTGGTTCTGGAGCCACATAGGTTTCTGGAGGCAGGAGAAAGGAGAGGCTTTGCATACAGCATGCTCTGAAATCTTCTTTATCACATTCCCGTTCCCCACGAACAACAGAGGCATTTCTGACACAGCAGTGGCCAACTGGCAAGCACACGCAGAGATCAAAGGCTTTCCTGCGGCTCCGTGGCTCTCCAGTGGATCGCTCTCTGCAGGTCAGGCCAGTGCTTTGTGCTGTGAATTGCGTGACCCTCGTGAACCTGCTGAATCAGGACCAAAAAAATGTTTGTCCCATCCTTGCATCTGTAAAGTCTACAAAGAGCAAAGCTATTTTTCATTAATTGCCAACTATTCCTCTTGGCAAGCTGGTTTTCCTCCCACTTTTATTCACTTTGAAAAAATTATCAAGAGCCCATTTGCTCCAACATTACAATGGGGCTGATAGTATATCCTAGTTTCTCTTCCCAATTCCCATACTAGATAACATACGTTGGCATCTAACAATTAACCCAGTGTATCATCTACTTGAAATCTGAGATAACCATATTTTTAAAGATACTATTTAAGCCATGCTTAGTGGGCAGTCAAAAACAATACCATGCCTCAAAGAGAGCTGCAAGCTCAGCTGTGTCCAGAGGTGGTGGGGAAAAGCAGTCAGACCCATCTTTCACTTATAGCAAGAGGAGACTGCTTCTGTGATGACCGCCCTAGGGGATGTTCCCCCAGCAATCCTGGGAGGACAGGATTGTGGAAGCTGGCTTTAGTTAGNAGTATATCCTAGTTTCTCTTCCCAATTCCCATACTAGATAACATACGTTGGCATCTAACAATTAACCCAGTGTATCATCTACTTGAAATCTGAGATAACCATATTTTTAAAGATACTATTTAAGCCATGCTTAGTGGGCAGTCAAAAACAATACCACGCCTCAAAGAGAGCTGCAAGCTCAGCTGTGTCCAGAGGTGGTGGGGAAAAGCAGTCAGACCCATCTTATAGCAAGAGGAGACTGCTTCTGTGATGACGGCCCTGAGGGATGTTCCCCAGCAATCCTGGGAGGACAGGATTGTGGAAGCTGGCTTTAGTTAGTTAGCCACATTTGCATAGAGGACCTTCCAGGTCACTCAGCTCCAGAGCAGCTGTATGTCACGGACTGCTCCTGACCTGAGGCTGCTGCAGCCTCCTGCCTCACCACGTCAAACACCCACCGCTTCCAAGCCCTGTTTTTCACCAGACAGGACAGGAAACCCACCACCAAAAAACACTGGGAGTGTGTTTCAGTGGGAGCCCAGTCCCGGTACCCATATTGTCCTTCAGAGTTTTCAAAATTAAAATGCTTTGGGCATCTCTGGTATTTTCCTGCCAACACAGAAATATAAAAAATTCTGCTAATTGCTCTAAAACAGAATTTGGAGCTCTGCAGCCTCCCCAGCAGTGCAACTGCTGACTTCTGATCAGTTTTAGTCATAGCCCAGTATGTCAGTCTGTGAATATGTTTCTAACAGGAAATGTAAATTTCCTCTTTCCTTAATTTCATGCTAATTTGCCTTTTTACTTCACATAATTTGTTTCTTCTCACTGGTACTTACGAATTTAAAATATTTGTTCCTTTTTAGCCATCCATTAAATATCTGGTTTGTCTTTTGCAGGGAGTGGAAAGCAGCACAGCCATTTCCTTGTTGCCTGGGAAACTCATCTAAGAGTTATCATCGAATCAACATGTCAGGAAGGTCAAAAATAACCCAAAAATAACTGAGGAGTTCAAGAGACCAACAGCACCTGTCTGAAATTCACCCTCCCCACTTCTCGGGAGCGAAGGTGAGACAAGTGATGCGCTCACTCGCTGGGAGAGGAGGGAGCGATGCTCAGAAGATCCATCTCATGGTCCCGATCCCCAAGCAGCCCTCAGGACAGTCTAACCCACGATATCTTGCAGGAGATTTCTTTTTTCCGCCATCCTTTGCCACAAGATTGAAATCACAGCATGCGACGTGCTTTGGATATGGCAGAAGCTGTGCCCCGTAAGCCTCCCCAGGCCTCAGACAGCGAGGGCTATGCAGTTTCACTGCACTCCACACAGCTCAAGGGCTTCGCCTGCACTGATTGCTTTTTGTTCAGCAGCTGTTTTTTTCTTAATACCTTCCACTTCTCCAAGTAATTTCATGTCATTACCGTATAGATGGTTGGGTGGTTGGTTTTTTCTCTCATTCGCAAGTTGTCTCTGGGTCACCGAGCTCCTTGCACAGCGACCACCACCTTCAGAGCTGACTGAACAGAGCTTCCCTTCTCCCAGCAACTGGAGTTTAAGTTTTGGTTCTGCTTTGGTAAATCTGGGAGAAAGACTCTTATTTTCACTTATAAAAACCTGAGGAAAACACACCCAAATTTAGTTAATAATTGCAGATCCTGAGCCCCCCATAAAGCACCTGGTAAACGTGTCGTCACCGAGGTAAGCAGATTGGCACAGATAACCATCAGCTCCTTCTGGGGGGCTGGCTGCTCTTTTCACTGCTTTGTCGATTCACATAAAGGTCATGAAAAAGCAGTGACCCAGAATAAACACATGATTAGAAATGCTGCCTGTTTATGAAATGTCATTTGATATTCCTGAGACACAGACTCAGCATGACCTGTTCTTAAGTACCCATTGATTTTGTCACTGACTAGCAACATCGGCATAATGTCTCGTGTATTATTATTTTAGGATCCACTAGAAAGAGTGAAACTCCCTAAATTTTTAAGACCATTGTAAACAGAATTTCCTCAGTATGTTCACTGAATGATTAAAGCAGCCCAAACTGAAAATAACAAAATTCTATATAAAGCACAATTACATAGAGAATATGTAAAACATTTAAGGTAAACCCAGCGTTACTACAGGTGCCAAAGGCACAGCACAACAGTCTGTAACAGCGTATTACGTCCATGCGTACCAGTCTATCTGATGAGTCTTTGGGGAAGAAAAGGCATCTACCAGAGCACAGGATAGCATTTCATCGCTAGTCACCACCTTTGGGCAACATTCAGTGCTCTTGTCAAGTTTTATATTAAATATATTGTACCTAGGGGATGAGAAAGATGTAAGACAATTAAAAAAAAGAAGTTATGTACTTTCTTTTGAGTCAGTAGTTCATGAAACGCCTTCAAGGCCTCTACTGCAGTTTTGTGATACACTGCTGGAAGTTCGTACAGCTAACAGCCCGCACAGCCGCAAGAGGTGTCAGAGATCCCAAGGCAGCCTTGGCTAGATAAGAGTGAGTTTGGCCTTTCTTTCTTTTTTTCCTTTTTGTTTCTCCCCTGCCCGCCACAAGATCCTGTGCTCTTCAGATCACCCGGCTGACCTACGCTTGCCCCAGGGCTGCACCACGCACCATCAACTGAGCCCCTTCTTACCGTCGCTGAAGAACACGGCATGCGCCGCAGCAGTGCTGGCAGTGGCATGGGGCTGCTTTTCCAAGGGACCACGTGGGAATTCAAGTAGAGCCTTACCAATCATCCACCTGAAAAAAATAAAAAAAAGATTAAAAACTATCAGCAATCAGATCTTCTGTAGCTATTGACTGAAAGAGACTGGGAGGTAAGGTTCACGCCACGCAGCTCCCAGTGAAACGGCAGGTACCAGCAGGAAAATATTTTACAGGGAGCTGCTGTCGTTGCAGTGTTTGCCCCGACTATCAGAAGGCGAAGAAGGGTTTTCCCCCTGCAGGCTGTTTCTGCTGCTGGGGTCCTCAGAGCTGCCAGGGAACTGCTACAGCAACCGGCACTGGCAAAACAGCCAATGTAAAGGCAAAAACACCTCGGGGGTGACACTCAACTCATCTCCGCTCCTGCTAAGTGAGGGTCTGCCCCAAGCCTGAGACATGAGGTTTTGTTCTTTAATTGGGCTATTACTTTTCAACCATCTCCAACCATGTTACCTAATTAAACTGAATTTAGATTATAGTGGAGGCATAGATTTTTGGTTTATGAATGGTATGTGGCCCTTTTCTTTCTCACATAAGGTCACCATCGCATCCCATATACGCTGCCAGTGGTTCTCGAGCGCTTGCTGGTGGCGTGTTGCATCAGTTCAGAGCTTTAAGGCCCGTTCACTCATTCTATACCACCTTTGAAGTGGTTACGGTGCTGCAGCTCTCCCCAGAACAAAGACATTCTCATCACTTGACACGCTGCACCACTGAGGAATTTCATCTACCAGATGGACTGCAAAGTGAAGAATCGCCACAGACAAGAAGTAATTTATGGCTTCCATCAATTCCTGTCGCCAACCACACAAACTGGCATTTAACAGCAGAAATGGATGAACAATTAGTCACAGGAATGAAAATGAGGGAGTAGACCCTTGAAATGCAACAAGGATTATTACTGTTTAAAAATCAAAATTATATTGGCTCCTTTTTAAGTGATTAGGTGCAGAATTTATAGGCGACTATGCCAAACGCTCAAATGTGAACCCGCTTAATTGTGGGAAAGAGTTACGAGGCGACTATGTGCTTTGGTGGGTGCTGTCAAACTATTGCTAGCGTGAGACATTCTTCCAAGATTTAAGCAATAAGGAGGGATTGCCTTCACCCCTCATTGCCAAACAGTCATTAATTTGTACAGTCATTATTGAGAATTTCTGTGTGAGAGGCAGATGAAATCCAGCTCTGGGACAGGCACAGACAGCAGCACCGACCCTCCCGCATTCCCGAGCAGCCCAGGTTCCCACGATCTTCCCTCAGAATGGGACGTGCTCAAGTTCTGCTGGACCCAAAGGCACTGAACCATGGCCCCGTAGAGCAAAATGCTTATTTTGGACCACCAAGACAATGCAAAGCCCACCGATGTCAGCGTCCCCCACCTCCAGACGGTCTGGGCTGCGTCCCGGGGGCTCTGCAGAGCCGGGCTCCAAACACACGAGGCTGTTTATCCCAAAAGTCCCGGTGATTTCCACAAATTATACTCAGAGCACAGCGTTTCCAGGTTAAAAGATTATATCTATAAAAGCGCTGATATGAGAAAAATATTCCCTGTGGGTTTTTAAAGAATTACAGAGTCTTTCCCTGAACTATGGTTTATATCGTTTTCTTAATGGAATGCAGCTGGCTTAATGAATAGAAATATTCCAGAATAATTTATTCAGTGACTGATGGGAGGAAGTATCCCAAGTAATTTATTTATATTCTACGAAACCGATCTATTAATGAAGGCATTTATTCATAAGAAATATGTTCAACAATGATGGTGAAAATTAATCAAACGCGTTATTAGCAATTATTATTCCAACGATTCTAATTGAGAGATAAAATGTCCTTTAGCTATAGTTTCTATATAAAGCGTGCGGTGAAGTAATTACTCAGGTACCCACACCAGAAAGAGTTCAGCAGATTTGGGGAGCAATGGATGCATCAAACACCACCAGTTAAACACGTTCTGGCTAAAAATTGCAATGTTCTCCTTGAGGTTTCAGCTACTTTCCAGTTATTTTGCATTATTAATTTGGAGTAATGCTTACACAGAATACCAACAGGAATTTGACAGGAAATTAATGTAGAGACTCCCCCAGAGATCTTAGATGTTGCTAAGCCCATTTTTCCCTACCCAGAGTTAATGAATAATCATCTCCTTGGCAATGGTTCCTGGAGTAGAGACGTGTACTTTGGTTCCTGTTAAATATAGAAAAATAAAAAGTGTCAGATAACGTAGACATCAGGGGGATTTATCTAAAGAATAGAATAGAATAGAATAGAATCATTAAGGTTGGAAGTGACCTCAAGGATCATCTAGTCCAACCATCCCCCCACCACCTATTACCCACNAGAGTTCAGCAGATTTGGGGAGCAATGGATGCATCAAACACCACCAGTTAAACACGTTCTGGCTAAAAATTGCAATGTTCTCCTTGAGGTTTCAGCTACTTTCCAGTTATTTTGCATTATTAATTTGGAGTAATGCTTACACAGAATACCAACAGGAATTTGACAGGAAATTAATGTAGAGACTCCCCCAGAGATCTTAGATGTTGCTAAGCCCATTTTTCCTTACCCAGAGTTAATGAATAATCATCTCCTTGGCAATGGTTCCTGGAGTAGAGACGTGTACTTTGGTTCCTGTTAAATACAGAAAAATAAAACGTGTCAGATAACGTAGACATCAGGGGGATTTATCTAAAGAAACTTGGTGAGTAAATACCCTCCGACACAGCGAGTCATTTACTTGCTCCAAACTGTTCAGAATATTAATATTAATAACTTAATTGTAAAGGAAGATTTGCATGTAAGTAACACTAATTCCTGTTCATTCTAAAGACACCTTGATTCTCCCCCCCATCCAGAAGCAGCGTGCCCTCCTCCCTCAGCCCTACAACCAACTCATAAGCCCAGGGATTTCTTTCATTCTTTCTCTCTCAAGCTGCAGGACGGCTTCCTCCGTAGGCGCTTTTCTGGTATTTCATCACTTAATTTATTGCAGGCGCAAAAGGTGAGCGCTGGAAGTCGTTTTCCCGTTGCTCTTGTGCTAACGAGAAGCTGACCTCTGGGGCCATCTCACAGGGAGCGAGATTTCCTTCAAAAACCTGAAGCACTGAGCTAGAGCTTAACGCCCTTCAGAAAATTGATTAAACTACCCCCACTCGACGACTGCAGCAGAACGGGAGCCGCTGCGGCTCCCGCAGCAAGCTCAGCTTTTCCTCCTGCAGACACAACATCGCCGGTACCGGCACGTTCTGCAGGCCAGGCTGGCCTTTCTGCAACACGCCTGCTCTCCGACCTCGCCAGCGGCTCCGCGCAGGGCAGCGAGCCCAGGAGTGAGTTCAGACCGCGGTGGGACTCCTGATCTCCATCCCCTCCAGCATGCTGCAGCGGGACCAGGAGGACACGAGAGCCATTTCCAGGATGAGGGGGACCTTTACAGGCTGATCCGTACCACCCTCCCCAAGGACAGAGAGGATCACAGAATTACCGTGTCACTGCAGCAGCCAAGGTACGTCGCGAGACAGTATCTAATGCTCCACAAAACAGTTAATATTAAAACCCAAGCTGCAAAAAAGGTCAAACCTTTCTTTTTCAACTGGCTCTCTCTAAAGACTAGTGCCAAATTAGACTCAAAATTAAATTTTTTTGCTACCTCCAATAAATCCCTTTTTCCTTTGGCCAGACCCCCCAGGAGAGCTGGAAAAGGCAGAAGAGGATGCTCAGGACCTTCTGCGGTAGGAGACCAATCACAACATAACTTCACCACCACCAAGCGTAAGAAGTGCTAAATGAGTAAAATATATAAACCTGAGCTCGCTGCATGCCATAAATAAGGGGTTTTATCAATAAACGTTTAGAATGATAGAGCTGCTACGGGGCGCGGCTCCGGCCCCTATCCAAACTCTACACTCTTAAACGCACCATGCTCAAAATCATCGGTTTGAACAAGGACTGCAGCAGCAGCAAGTCCCAAAAAATACCATGGAAAGCAAAATTCAAACCAGGGATACAAAAAATACAATATGCACACAGCTTAAAACGTAGGTCCAGATCTGGAAGAAAAAGAAAATAATTCTGCACATACGGAATTGTACTTGTGCCAGCAGCGCCCCAAGGAGACAATTCGCTCACGTTCGCTTGCAGCCACGTGCACGAACGCGTGCGGGGCGCGGCTCCGGCCCCTATGGATGCGGAGCGCCGCCGGTGGTTTGCGATAGCTCTAGTGAAAGGTGGTGACTGTGGCTTGGGGCTTCTCAGGGGCGAGACCAGAAGTACGCACTAGAAGCCGTTTCCCAATCTTTCTCTTGCGCAGGTTGTAAGTGGGTTTTTCCACTTTGAGGGATGGTTTTTTTGCTTATTCCCCTCCCATTTTTTTTTAAACGAATATTCTATAGCTGCAGTTTGATTTACAACTAACAAATGTACTGATAAAGTCCTTTGTGTCGGGTCTATGTCTACACATGACTCTTTAAGGAACCCTTTTCAAGAACCATTTTGTTTAGAATTGTGCCTTGAACCACTTCACAGTAAAATTCTCTCATAAAAAAGGTGTAAGCCTTCATCCTGCAAAGGGTGAAGCCAATGGGACTGCATCCCCTCGGGGGAAGTCCTGGGGCAGGGCAGGGGGCCAGCGCCAGGGAACGGCGACGCACTGGCCGTGGCAGCCCTGCAGCAGGACTCCTCCACAGCCCACGTGAGGGGGCTGAGAGGGGCCCCCCAAAGAGGGCCGAGCTCTCCGTCCTGCTGCTTGAGATCTGACCCTGAAGAACTGGCTTCGCCTCTTCGTCCCTCTGCCTTCTCAGCTGAGGGGACGGGGTGCCCGCTGTCCGTGAGGCTGGAGCTGAGCAGGGGACAGAAGACAAAGAAATAGCAAAGGCAAAGGGTGCACAGCGAACGCTCTTGCCCAAGCACCCACCGCCTTTTGCAGGATGCAAAAGAGAAATGTGGGTTTTGAAGTTGAGCCATCCCTCAAACACAGCTGTATCTGTAAATTCAGCCCTCTAATCATGAACAGCAAGAGCAGAAGAAATCAGTCCATCCAGCCCACCGGGGACAAGTAACCAGCTGTGGGCACTGCCCCGCTATCTGATAAGCTCTTACTGACGTCATTAATTCCAGGTTTCTGTTTGGAGAGTTCAGTCTCCTCCTGAAATAAAACCCAAAATCAAACAAAAAAGGTAAATGTACAGAAGGATCTAGCTTATCCCGAGGTCTCTGGTGGGCACTGAAGACCTCTGAATAATTCAGAGGGCAGCTCTTCTCTGTCATCTGCATTCAGTCTTCCCTCCCTGGGCACAGGCGAGGGAATTGTCATCTTCACGGTAACTTCAGATAATGCTCTGAATCTGTGCAACGTTTCTATTATTTCTGAGGCTCCCTTGTACATATTAGCACGTTCAGAGCCAAAGCCATGATTTTTGCAAGGACTGCAAGATGAGGCTGGCAGAGCTCACCGAGACGCGGGAGAGAAGATCCAAATTAAAATGACTCCTTTGAGGTAGCTCCAACGTGCGACTGAGGGCGATGTTAAACCAAAGCCCATTCACCATCCCTGCAAGAACATTTATCACTAATTAAAAAAATTAAAAAAAAAAAAAAAGTTTGTTTCTAACAGAATTTGGGAAAATCATGGTCATGGGGCCGCTCTGTCAAAGGTGGCGTTTTCCAGGCGACACCTTTCAGCGTGGTAGGTGCCTTCCCAAGCAGCAAGCTGGCTGCTGCCCACGCCTGCCGCATGGCCCGTTGATAGAGAAGCACAAATTAAGCCAATGGGGCCAGGTTATTCTACACCAAGCGTCGATTTTGGCTTCAGGAGGTTGGCGAGCTGAACCGAGTCAGGGTTTGACCACCCCTGGACGCCTGCTCCGCCCTCGCCTGGCAGGGACCGCTCTTCCAGCCGCGAGACGCCTGGGGCCCTCGAGCAGCAGAGTCTGCGTGAGCTGTGGGAGCGAGTCACCGCGACTGCCCCATCAGCAGCCACTTCGGACCTGGCGGAGAGACAGTCACCGCAGGGAGCTGAATGCGAGAGGTGCGCCCGTGTTGTAGCACACCGATCCCTGCACTCGGGTGTTTCTCCCTGCCGCCACCGTCCTTTTGCTCAAGCGGCCTGGGGGGAATTAGAAGACTCTAAATGCACCGAAAGTGCTCTCAAGTAGGTACGTGGCTGTCTGAAAATGGATCATTCCTCTTTGGCTCAGGTGAAAACAAGGCATTTTAAATGATATTTGCCCCCTGTAACAGCTCTCTCCACAGTTGCGCGGACCAGGGCGGCGAACGGAGACTTTGAAAAACGCAATAATTACATAAAAGCGGTGTTGGGAAAGCGGGCGGGAGAAAAGCACCAGCGAAAGCAGAGAGCGTATATGATGTAAAATTATTGTATTGTTTAATTGATATACTGCACGATATTGTTCTAATGCTATGGGGAAAAAGAAATAATGATCAGTTAACTCATTATTAATGTTCATTTTCTTTTCCAGAATTGCCAGCGGCTGGAGTTAATTATTAAGCATGACAGTTGGGCTTTAATATATCAGCTATAGATTCCAGTCACAGCAGTCTAGTTCAATAATTGGGTTTCTTTCTGCTTCATTTTGACTAATAGCATACTTACAGCAATTATTAAAATTCATCACAGCACAAAAATAGGCCGTTTGAAACCTCACCAAAAATGGCAGCACAGCAGACCTCTGCTCGTTACTTAGCAGCGAATTCCAAACAGCTACTCGGAAAACGTCGAGCAGCTTCTCTGACAACTTCTCAACAGTCACAACACCAACGTGGACACTCGGCGAAAGCCGGTGGTGCTTCAGGTGAGCTGAAGCAGAGTCAAACAGGCTGCTGCCGCTACAAAGTGCGTCAGACCTCACGGGAAAACAAACTTCCCTCTGAAAACGCAGATTCTTCAGCTACAGGTAGTTCAGCCGAGCCACGGAAGCGTTTGAGAAGACGGGTGTTTTAACACCGTATCATCAGACCGTTTGTTGAGACCCGACAGTCTCCCCTTGAGCGGCTGTAGGTGCCGAACGGACACAGCTTCTGCCACGAGGAATTTCAAATCCTTGTTGTGGATCTTGCCGACTTTAAATAAAAACATTTAACTTCCAACATGGGCACAGCACTGCATGAGCACCCCAAACTTCAGACCTGCAGGTCTGAAGGCACCCAGCAGAAACCCTGCCAGGGAGGGACGGGGCTTACACCAGGACTGATAATTAGGCAAGATTTGGAGTGATGAAAGATATAATTAATTATAAAGACCAGAAAACTTGAGAAAAGCCACTGGAAAAAGGATCAAGGACTGCAAGCTGCATACTTACCATCTCTTCCTGCAAGTCCACCAGATGGATGGAGCCTAGGTTTTGAACATCCGCATGGTATGACGCGGGCACCACTGCAGACTTGAAATCTGTTCACAAGTAAAAATAAGGACAGAATGATCAAGTAGCTGGTTACGCAGACTAGTAAATGCCTCGCTACTGCAGCAGGCTGCAATAAAGGTGTGCTTCAACACGTCCCACAAACCATCACAGGTTCCTCTCGTGCGCATGGCTTGGGCTCTGCTCGGGCGACAACCCTTGAAATGAGTCCAGCAGCCCAGGAGGGACCTGGGAATGGCGGTGCCCTGGCCAGGGCCGGCAGCCTTCCCACTGGCACGGGGACGGTGCCTCTCTGCAAGAGCAGTCGCTGGCACCACAGACCAGCTGAAGAAGTCGGGAGAAAATTTCTGTTTGCACCTTAAAGCTGACAAGGGAACAGCGTGAGTCTGAACCGCACTTGGTTTTCCCTCTAAACGACCTAAAAGTAAAAGCAGACTTAGTAATTAAGCAACCCTCAGATTAGTATTTGAGAAAAAACTACAGACTGGAAAGATACCGAAGGGTTACTTCACAAGATCAGTCAGTGACACGCTGCTTGATAAAACAGGTCACGCACAACCTCATCCTCCGGCCGATATTTAAGAGCCTGTAGGAAAAGATTACGGAACTGAGAAAACACCGGTTTGTTCGAAGTTTTGCTCTGAATCAAAACTCCTTTGGCAAAGGAGCACCAGGCTCTCAGGCACCGCGCTTTATCATTTCACGATGCTGTTAAAAGCCTTGGTTTATGTGCTCAGCTGCTGCATAGCCCGTCATTTGGCTGGGCAGGCTGAGGTTTGGAACCATGAACTATCTCATTAGAGCAGTGGAAATGATGCTATAGCTGTTGGTTTGCATAGTCATCTGGTTAAATGATCATCTGAGAGAAGAAATACTATGTATGTGTCATTAATCAGTTTACATTTTATTTTGGTAAATTAATCATACTGGATATTAAAAATATTCCCTGTTCTCATGTTAAGAACCAAAATAATTCCTCGTTATTTTCATTCTGATCTCACTAGAAATTACGAAGCTGGACTTTGGTATCTACCTCTTCCGTTATTACCTACTGCACTGCCAGAAAAGCGATGAATAAATGAATTCAAAGTTCCCTGCGGCAAAGAGCTGATCTTTCAGACCCTCCGACATACGGCACCAGCGAGTCAAACAAGCAGAGGTGTTGGGTCTCTAAAATCTGGGGGTGTTCGCAGTAGCTGGGCTCAGTGAAGAGGTGAACGGAGATAACTAAAGCC
>VWZZ01000194.1:379574-398664 GCA_013399095.1 Psophia crepitans
ACCCTCCCCTGGGGCAGCTCCAGGCCGTTCCCTGGGGTTCTGTCGCTGGGCCCCAGAGGGAGGAGATCAGCGCCTGCCCCTTGGCTCCCCCTCGGGAGGAAGCTGGAGGCCCCATGAGCTCTGCCCTCAGCCTCCTCTTCTCCAGGCTGAACCAGCCCAGGGCCTTCAGCCCCTCCTCACACGCCTGCCCCTCCAGACCCTTCCCCACCTTTGTTCCTTCCTCTGGACACTCCCCAACAGTTTTATGCCCTTTTTGTGCTGTGGCGCCCAACCCTGCCCCCAGCACTGGAGGTGAGGCCGCCCCAGCGCAGGGCAGAGTGGGACCATCCCGTCCCTGGCCCGGCTGGCAATGCCGGGCTTGGTGCCCCCCAGGACACGGTTGCCCTTCCTGGCAGCCTGGGCACACTGCTGGCTCATGGTCACCTTGCTGTCGATCCAGCCCCCCCAGTCCCTTTCAGCATGGCTGAAAAGAAGGACATCAAATTATTCTAGATCAGTAAAGTAGCTATGGAAGGAAATGGGGAGATATTCTGGAAATAAAAATAAAAATCAAAATTCAGGCAGAAAATCAAAGGCTAAGCCAGCTCCCCAACAGCACCATGTCCCTGAACAGCATGTGAGGGTCTCTCTAGTGAAGATTAACAGACTCAGCAAATAACTGGCAGTGGCCGAGAGCACCGGGCAGCACTGTGACACGGAGCCCGAGGCAGACTCGGCGGGGTAAGAGCCCGTCACCTCCAACCTTCGGTACTCTGGCTTGGGGAAATATTCTCTGAAACCAAGCTTCAGGGCTGCACTGTAAAATATTTCTATCACTGTTTGAAAAATGTACAGACCATCAAGGTCTGTGACAAACCTCAGTATCCCCTTGTACTTCCCCTCTCCATAAGCAGCTGATCCACTTTTCCTGGGAAAGAGGGCAAAGCAGATCAGCCCACAGTGCTGACCCTGTGCACATGTGGTACGTAACTATACCAGTACTTATAATCCTGGACGTGCATGTTGAAAGTCAATAGATTAGTAATTTAAAATAAATTCAGAAAACGATGACCAGAGGCACTCCATTGTACTGGAAACACACGAACTGCTGGCGTGACTGCAAGGAAGGAAGCCGTAAGGGAAACGGAGTTACAGGAATAAATATTTGTAAAGCCACAGTACATACGCACAGTGTTTTTCTTTCCCCGTGTGGTGAGACTTTGGTAAGCAAGTCCCAGGATCTGCAGTAAAAGATGCAAAGCTTGTTTCAAATACACCCTTCCTTCATGTTTTGTGCCCGTGTACGTGTGAAAACACAGTTCAGACGATGCTGGGGCAAGAGTTAAAGATTTTCTGCAGCAAGGACCTCTCCAGAGATTTACTAAAACACACAAGGTTTTAGGTGAGGAAAACACACCTATGGCATCCAGTTGATTTCCTCCCAGTTTGGACAGTAGCTTTCCAGTACACATTAATTCTGGCTCACTTGCTTTAAGAGTCTTGGCTTGAGAATCACCCCAAGGTGTTCGGTGAGTTCACAGGAAGGCCTGACCTAATCTCTGGGACCCCTGGATACCCTCTAAGGTTGGTTTGCTGGGGTTTGGGGTTTTTTTGGGGGGAGGAGGGGGTGTGGTGTTGGGTTTGGGGCTTTTTCCACTCCAATTACAGTTAACAGACAGATCACAGACGCGGCAAGAGGCTCTCTGTGCAGAGGTGGTGCCTGTCTCAGGGCAGAGGCTCTGCGCTCCCCAGTCCCATCTGCACCACGCATTTATCCCGCGCCAGCGCAGCGTTAGGGCAATCAGCCTTTCCGCATGTGTAATGAAGGGGGCTAAATCAACGGAAACGGCCTGACATCACAGCGTTCGCTGTATTACTGACGGCTGCAATTCAAACCACTCTGAACCAGCATCCTGCAGCACCACCCACCCTCTCAGTTTTCCAGTTGCCCTTGCACGGGGGAGGAAAGGGCTTCCCAGGAGCTGCCTGGTTTCCTTCAGCTCCCCCCGCAGCCACCGAGCGCACGGCAGACTCACTGCGGCGCTCACGGCTTGCGCGTGCAGACCCTCCGGAAACCTCTCCGTGCGTTTATCTGACACATCCCCGCGCTCCTTCATCCCAGTTGCTACTCACTGCATTTAGATGTCCTGGAGAAAAACACAACCAACCTGAAACACAATCTACCACAGTTTTCTTTTGTTTCTCCATCCCAACCTTTTAGGCTGCTCATTCCACTACAACAACCAGCACTTGGGAAAACCAGCTCGGCTCCCTGGCACACAGCAGATACTGCTTTGGCATTTGAAGGAACGGCAAGCGACTCCGAGCTCAAACGCTGCTTTAGCAAACTCAGAGCGACTCTGCGCCGACGGAGCAACACGAGGGGAGCGTGGACCCACCGGCCCGGCAGTCCTCTGCACCACGAGGAACCTCTGCCCATCTTCTGCAGGCGCGTAGCCCGCCCACGCAGCGCGCAGCCACACGACCATAACGCAGCAGAGCGGCAGGAGTGTACGAGGTTAATTATCCTTGATGGAACATCCTAAGAGCATCCACACCCCTTCCCAAAACTCAGTCCCACGCTTACGGCATTAAAACAGGTGCACGTTCTCCCAAACCCCATCAAAGCTCTCGCTGGCACAGCGCCTCGCTCTAATTAGCTGTTTGCATTCAATTTGCAAATTCCTGTTTAAAAAAAAAGGCTTGTTGAATTAAAAAAAAAAAAAATCAGTAATAAATTATTCATTAATCTACTCAGGCGATTTCACACCTTGCCATTCTAATTAACAGTAGCAATTAGAAAAATAATAAATTGGACTTGTACGGTACTCCCATCCCAGCGAACTAATACGTAACTTTTACACAAAATTTACAGGTGTTCCTTGTCTTTAATATTAAAACATTACAGGACTGAAACTGCTATACCCGAACCACACCACACTGCTGCTGCTGCTGGTGTCTGTTTCCCACCCAGTTGTGTTGCACGTCTGGTTGTCACCATCTCGTAAATAAATCAGACAGTAGGACGGTATCGAAGACCTGTGGAGGGGTTTGACAGACACAAATTTGTCCTTCAAAACTGTTCTCAGCCCACAGACGACATCGGTGAGCACTCTAAAAACAACCACTTACTCTTGCTCTCCTGGGACACCCAGCTCCAGAGCCACCAGTCTCTCCATGAACATCATTTCGGTGCCCCAAACACCCACGGTTTTAGTTTCTTTGGCCACATTTTTTTATTAATTAGATGCTTGTTCCAGCCGCATCACTCCAGCGGACACAACGCGGGCTGCTACGCGGTCCCGTGGAGTGAGCCACCTGCGCAGCCCGAGACGCACCCTGCGGGAATGCTGAGGGCAGACGTAACAAAGTGCTGTTTCCCTCCTACTGGCACTTGGATCGGGGCTCCCGGATCGTCACTGCGGAGCATCGAGTAACTGAAAAGATGCCGATGTAACAGCAGCCTCCTCCCACACTAGCGACACCTGCCACAGAAACAAGAAAATGTTCCTGAAAAGGAGTATTCGTTCTTCTCTAGGACAGCCTCTGAACCAAGCGCTGTGACACAAAGGCATTTTTTCAGCTTCCAAGTAGCACCTTCCCGATTCCGCAACGCAAACTGGTTGCTGAATGCCAACGATACGTGAATGAAGGACCAGTTAGTCAAAAACCCCTCTTTCTCGTCACCAACCCGTCTTCAGCGATGACTCTGCACGTTCAGAAATCACATGATAATGGAAGATTTCTCCTAACAGCAACAGAGCAAGATGGCAGCAGACAGGTTCACATTCTAATGAGAACCCGCGGTCCCCAGAGATGCCCCAGCGTTACCCACTGTTCATACAAGTCCCTGTTCCCTCAGACACGACCGCACCAGCCACAGACGTTTTGTTCTGTGGCCCGTGGCAGCAGAAAATCACTGCTACCAGGCTCCGACGGCAGCGGTCCATGCTGCAAGCCGAGGAGATGCTCTCTTCTCTTCCTTCGCTACTGATTTCCTTCGGCAGGGGACGGAGGAGTAGGAGCCCTTACTGATCTTACCCGAAGTTGATCAGTAAAATGTATCTACGAGATCATTTTTACTGTATTTACTTCAGTGCTAAGGAGAAGAAAAACCTGCCAGATTTTCAGGGGTCGCGTTGTGCTCCCAGGCGAACGTGCTCTCCAAGGGAAGCTCCCGCCCGCCCGCGCAGCGGAGCTCCTCGCCTTAACCCATGTGGGCTCACGTTGTCCCTTCAGCAGGTCCCAGGTCTGCCGCGTGAGAAACCCCCGTCCCCGCGGCTGCCGCGGGGCACCCTGTGGCCACCTGTCCCCTTGCCAGAAGGGTCCCAGCCAGGTCCCACCGGCTCTGCCCGCGCCAGCACCTCACCTCATACAGACGCAGCTCATCAGAGCGTTATAAACCACCGGCGTTAGAGCGGTGTGTGCGCGTTGCTGTAAAGTTATGTCACTGCTTCCATAATAAAAATTATTTCAGCCGGCTGTAAGGCAGGTGTAAAAACTCTCCTTGGGCCGAAGCTCGGCACGTGCACGCAGGCAGACACACGCACGGAGCCGCACTTCTGGGACAGGGAGAAGTGGGGAAGATTTGCGTTATTTCTGACTCTTTCTGCGGGGTATATGCACAGGGAGAAGCTGCCGAGCTCCCGCAAGGGCCGCGGGGAAGGCAGAGGCTGCTGGAGGTGGGGTGTAGAACCAACTGCCCTGCACCACCATTCCCAGGCCCCTCCTTCCTACCACCCAGTGCTGGAAACAGAAGGGGAAAGGCAACTGGTCTGTCTGGCGCCGAGGTCCCTTAGGTCAGGGGAACACTGTTCCNTTAGGGGAGGATTTCTGGGAAGCCCACAGAGACTGAACCAATCCTTGACACAAGCTTTGGTTCAGAGGACTTTGGGTGCCTGAAAGGTACTGCAGACTGCAGAGGAGAAATGCCTCGACACAACCAGGGCCCCGCTGCAGGGACTCTGCGGTTGCTGGTACTGGAAGAAGAAACCATGGGACTGGAAGCCACATCCAATGGTGCTCGCCCAGGACATGTAGTGGGAACAGGGGGGAGGTTTTTAAGCAGCATAAAGGAAAAGGGAGCCTCTCGCTACCGCTTGAAACTTCAGCAGCTCCTCATGTCCACACCAGAGCCCTCCCACCAGAAAAGGACACGACCCGACCGTAACTGCAGCATCCTTTAGCTCATCCGCAGTAGAAGGTGTTTAGCGTATTTGACCTTTTGTAATGCAACGCTAAGTACATTTTCTTCACACTTACTTCACAGCCTACAAGTCTACCAAAAACCAGACCAAACTCAAAGCAGTCATTTGCTGTGACGTTTTGTTCCCCGAATAACACAATGCTCCACCTTTATGTCGGTTTTCCTGCGGTTCGCTGAGTCGAAAATCCACGTCTGGCCCACGGGAGATGAGTCATTTCCCCGCGTGCTTCCACTCCTGCTGCAGCTGCAGCCCTCCTAGAGTCTAGATGATGAACATATACAAAGAAGAAGCATACAGAAAGAACTATGATACATCACCGTATATGTCTGGTAATAAAAAAGGGAACGTGGTTGACAATAAGGGCATTGTTATTCAACCCCACGCAGCTGCGTTTAGCGGTATCAGTGGTCTGAGCATTGCTATCCATCGTCCCAGCTAGAAATGACCCGACTTTCTGGTTGCACACATCGTTTGAAACACCTCACAGCTATGTCTCTGTACGGGACGCGCAGCAGTAGCATCGTAGTGACTATTTCACAGGGCAGACCCCAAGCGCAGCAGTTTGCTTCAGCTCCAAGCACAGGGTGATTCCAACCTAAAAACTTCTGAAGGATATATTAAGAGTATCACTGCAGCAGGAACTCTGATGGTTATCATGAGATAATCATCACACATCTGTATTTGTAAGACTCGGGGCATAGTCTGGTGCTTTCTGTTCCCGAGTGACATGATCTCATAACCACACGCCCCTGGAGCTGTACCGTGGCTCCTGTTGACGGAGCGCTTTATGGAGGGGGAAGTATGCATTTCGATGCTGGAAGAACACGAAATTGGCAGCTTGCAGCTGCAGTTTACGCAAAGCTGTTTGTTTCTTGTAAACAGATTTATTTTCCTTCAGTGGTAGGGACCCAGGAGACCCACCGTATAGCAGCGTTACAGAGAGCATCCTCTCGGAGGGCAGTAGTGGGGGAAGGACGGACCTTCCGGCACAGGCAGAGTGCTCCCATGACGACGGTTTAAATGAAGAAGTGCAGTGAATATGTAGGGCTAGGTAAGGTCAGGAAACCATTTGCTGGATGAATGAAGTCCCTACTGTTTGTGTTGCGGAGATTTCCAGGCGTCCTGCTCTGGGGGCTGGGCTAATAAGTCTTCCCAAATGGAGGTGGTGCCACATTCCTCATTCCCTGGGTCTGTTTAACTGTCTGGTTGTTCCTCACAAGCTACGGCTCTAGCCCAATCCTCTGCCTTCTCATAGGTAGCAAGGAAGATTAAAATGGTTCTTACCCTCCTCCCAGAGAGATCTATTGATACAGACCCGCACGCTAACTGTGGAAAATACCATATCCAAAACATCCACCCACTACGACTTCAGTTACTGCGCCTCTCCCTGTGTCAGACCCCAAAGCGGGGCAGGAAGGAGCACGGAGGACCAACACCAAAACTCCAGCTCGCTCGGGACCCCTGCCATCTCAGGCAAACACAGGACCTCCCTCCACCCAGCCCACCCCGCTGGCTCTCCTCGGCGAGGAAGGAAGGTGCCCACTCACCACCCACGCTGCAGCCGAGGAGGCAGCCTGAGCTTGCGCAGATGGACCTCAGCTCCTCCAACCTAATTTCATCGGTGTCTGGGAACAGCATAACCATGGTGCTCAGCACGGGCTGCAAAACCTGCTGGAAACGCACAGTGCCATTTGAGTCTGTTTCTACACTAACCTCCAGTTTCTTTCTGCTGTTCCTGGTCGCTGTGAACGCGGGCTGCAGATGTCCTTGGAGCGGAGACGAACCTGTGGGGCCGGCTGCCTAATGGCAGGGAGGTGCCAAACTCTCCAGTGTTACTGGTGTCCTCTGCCTGCCCTGCAATTAAACAGCCACAAACCATTTCTCTCCCCATTATTTCTTCTCCCTAGTCTCTCAGTCATGCCATCAGCTCCTCACCCTTTTTCTGTCTCTCATCCCCCTGGAAGTTGCAGGCTTTTCTGTCCCTTCCTGAGGAAAGCACCATGGGCTCCTTCCCCTTCCCATCTCCACACCCAGTTTATTCCTTCCATGTGCTGGGAGATGCGTTGGAAGATGGAGGTGGAAAAAGCAGCAGAGAGTGGACCAAGCCATTTATACAGGAGAGAAATTAGGAGAGTACTGTTACTGGGCTTTGTTTCATCCCTGTTCTTCCTCCTCTTCCTCCACCAGCAGCTGAGGGAGTGCTGTGAGGGGCTGCCTGACCCCTTTTCCTTTCTCCCAAGCAAAGCTCCCAAGAGAAGAAAGGAGATTTCTGACCTGGGCTCCAGCACGCCTGATCCTTCTCCCCCCACAGAAACCCTGCTCACAGGGGGATTTTTCCTCAAAGCCACACCGCAGCTCCCCTCAGTGCGAGGGCACCCGCAGCATCCCCTGCTGCACCCGGGCCCCGCCAAAGGCAGTCCTTAACAGTGTCACTGGGACGGTGCCCGTCTCACACACAGCCACCCACTCGCTGCTCCCCTCTGCCTGTACTCTCACCTGCCTGGTTTGTGGGGTGTCCGCAGCCAAACCCAGCGTTTCCTCCGCCTGACGCACTCGGCTGCACGTGTTCGATGGATGGGGCTGCAGAGTCTGGGGAATCACAGAATCACAGAATCATTAAGGCTGGAAGAGACCTCCAGGATCATCCAGTCCAACCGTCCCCCCACCACCTATTCCCCCCTAAACCACGTCCCTAAGTACCACATCCAACCTGTCCTTAAACACCCCCAGGGACGGTGACTCCCCCACCTCCCTGGGCAACCCGTTCCAATGCCCGACCACCCTTTCAGAGAAGAATTTTCTCCTCATCTCCAACCTGACCCTCCCCTGGCGCAACCTGCAGCCGTTCCCCCTTGTCCTGTCACTAGTTATCTGCGAGAAGAGGCCGACCCCCAGCTTGCCACAACTCCTTTCAGGGAGTTGTAGAGGGCAACGGGAGAGGCAGCCCGTCTGACAGGACAGAGGAATTCATGGTGGTGACTCATGGAAATCAAAGAGCAGTTTGCCTTTGGGGGTGGGGGGAAGCTCTGCAGGGAACATGGTGGGTTTTTTTTTTAAAAAAGATCCAAATATTTTAAGCAACATTTCTTGTAATCGCAGTTATTTACCAAGAGCAAGAGGAGAAAGAGATAGGCCCACACAAACCCGGGTTTCTGTGGGAATCCTTACGCACCCACCTCACTCCGCTCGCAACCTGGATGGCTCGAGGAGCCCGGCCCAAGCGCGGGACGAGTCTGCGCACCCCCAGCACCACTGCAGCCAGCGCCCTCCCTCCGGGGATGCGCTGGTGAGCAACGGCGCGAAGGTTACTTACAGACCTGAGGGGAGAAAAATCACCACCTCCAGAGCGGGGCAGAGAGAGCTGGACCAAAAAACACAGCAAACACACTTGTGTGCTTGAGTTGGACGTGAAGTTCGTTAACGGCACCGCAGCCTTCACAGCGTAAAGATTTAAATGCCACTTACATACATTTACAAAGGCAGGGCGATGTTATCGCCGGGTTGTTAGATTGGATTGAGGGGAACTAACAAATCTGGCTTACACGGTTTTCACAGATTGCCTGGGATGCCCAGCACCCTGGGTGGCTGCTCTTATCATGGTCAGTGAAAACCAGAACACAGACAAACCATGCCCAGCAGCTCGGCGTAGCATACCGTGCTGAGCAAGGGCCCGGTGGCACATGAGCCGGCACCGATTTCCATCTGGGAAAGCTGCTGTGAATTCATGGTGCAATTCTTGCAGCTGAAATAACACGCCGACCTGTGTGAAACAAATCTTCACAGTGGGCACATTTTTTCCTCCTACCGTTTCCAAACAAAAATCAAACATAAAGAGTAAGAAATCAGCCCATCTCTGCTAACGAATGGCAGCGTGAGAACATCAGCAATGTTTCAGGTGAAAATCTTTGTGCTGCACTGAATTAGGCTTTTCCTGGAGTGGAGCAAGAACCTTTGAGCTTAAAAAATTCACTTTCTGGTAAATCCATGGGTGATGGGGAGAAGCAGCCCTTTCTCCTTTTTTAATCCTTACTCAGTTTTTCATTTAGCTTTCCGTACCTTTAATTACTAAATACACTGTTAAATTAAGTAAGAACCTGGCTCAAAACACTTATATCATTTTATGAGCACGAAGACATGAGACTGAAGTGTCAGTTTATGATATGCCTTATTCTACTACCGACCGCAGTCAGCTCCACGCTGGAGCAGCTCGTTCCCCTCCTCGCCCTCCCCTCTTCCCTCCCTGCCCTTTCCCACGCCTGGCACGAGCATCCTTCAGAGCAGCAGCAGGAAGGGGCTGCCAGAAACCCTCACCCTGCTCCTTTCCCGGGACGGGTGTGCAGTGGTCTCAGTAGCACCGCTGCGCATCACCATGGGAGGGGGCTTTGAAAACAAAGCTCGGGGCAAAGGCAGATGAAAAGGGGCCAACGTGCCACACGGGGAAGGCAAATTGCAGAGGAGCATGATGTTGCTCAAGGTCACACCACTAGCCCCGGAACAGGGGCTCCAGCTTGGCTCCGCTGCTCCCCAGGGAGAGGCAAACCCCGGTGCACCCCACAGGGCAGAGAGGCATCTGCCGCCTCCTGCACACCTCCGGCCAAAGCACGTCTGAGGAGCGTGGAAAAACTGTTCCTATGGAAAGGTGAACCTTACTCACTGACATGATGGGTTGCAAAGTTCAGCGCAGCGAGTTTCATCCTGGGCTGCTCCCCAGAGAAGCATCTTTGCCAGCGCTGCTCCTCCAGCAGCACCATGCCAGCCAGCCCCTGGCTCCCTGCTGCATGGACACAGCCTGTTTGTGTACGGTACTGTAAGAAAAAATAACATATAATGTTCCTGAATCATAAACAAGCCCAGAAAACAGTGGCAATTTCTTTATCAATACCTTTGAAATTAACCCACTTTCCCAGTTTTCTCAAATTGTACTATTTAATAAATATGTATACATAATATTTCACACATAGTATTGTAAACATATCTAGGTAGTAGATGCACGCAGTGCCTCGCCTCTCACTGCGCTGCCCACCTACCTGCCACAGCTGCTGCCCCAGCCAAGCCGTGACCTGCTGCTCCGCACCCCAGGCGGCTGCGGGACCACCACGGGCAGGGGCTGCGGGGGTCACTCTCCTGCCCGGCCTCCCACTCTGGAGCCCCACAAGGACACGCTTGCGACTCGGGCCGTGCAGGGGCACGAAGCCTGCGGGCTCTGGGGGCATTTAGGAACTGACTGTGTCACTGCTGAATGTCTTGGTGCAAATTCATGAATCATCTCCCAGCAGGATGTGCTTCCAAGTAGGGAGGAACGTAGACTCGTTGACCTGAAGGGCTTTCCATAGAAATGGGAGGACCTGGCCCAGCGGGACTGCCGAGGCACAGTGGGGAGAGTGTCCAGGCAGGCTGCTGGTGGGCCAAGGCTGGGGTGATGGAAAATCCACAGTGGGAAGGAAACAACAGAGCGTCTGGTATTTTGAAACGCGGCTACAGTTTTCCTGTGTGCTCTGGCTATGAGTCACTGGTGACAGGCTGAGAAATGCCTGCGCTATGCTGATGTCCTCTCGCTTCAGCGTGCTGCATCCTCAGGGCCAAGCTGTGGGGTGCAGCTCAGGGAGGAGACCTGGAGCCAGCCAGGGTCCCCCGGGGCAGAGCACAGCCCTGCTGTGGGATCCCACCCCCAAACACAACACCAGAAGGTCGTTCAGGAGATATGCCCCCGCTCAGACGGATGCTGCAGAGGTGCCTGCGCAAGGGGACGTTCAGCAGAGGCGGCCCCGGGGACAAACCCCGCAGAGGCCATCAGTCGCCTGCAGCAGGCCCAGCGGACAAGGGTGTTTTGCCCCAGGCAGCCACGTGCGTGAGCCAGCCCGGCCTCAGCCCGGCCAGGAGAGCAGGGGAGCACAAAGTGCTTTTTGCCAGCAGTCAGAGAGGCCCAGAGCAGGTATTTCAGCAGCCACAGCGATGCTGCTCCGTGCCAGCCAGGCACCTTCCCTGGGAGGTCTCTCTCTCCCGTCCGCACCGGGAGCGGGGCAGGGGTGCGAAGGGGAATCACCTGCAGGCAATGGCTGGGGGGCAGCTGCCTGCGGGAGGGGGGCTGCGGACCCTCCCATCCCACTGCGGCCAAGCACCAGGGAAAGAAAGCAAACCGCAGTGGAGCAGGGCGGTTGTTTCCCATTAAAAGGCCAGCAGGACCGCAAGCTGCTGCCTGTGTGTAAAAATGTCAGTGCGGGGGCAAAGGAGCAAACTGATGGTAACACCCGCTCCACGGAGCCCTGCGCTGAGTGCCCGTGCGGGCAGGGGCAGCCGCCAGCCCGCGATCTGGGGGGGCCGCAGCGAGGGAGAGGGGAGGAGGTTACGTTAGCATCCTCAGAGTCCTCCTCAGCAGCGCCTGCAGGGGAAGGGGTGTGACACCGCGGGAGCCACGCTCCGTCCCTCAGCAGCCTCCAGTAACTCAAACTGGGAAACACACAGCAACACAGCACCACCCTTGGAAACTGCTGGCGTCGGTTCCAAGGGGCTGAGCAGGGACAATGCTCGCGGAGGGTGCGTGCGGCCCCTCCTCGTGCGCGAAGGGCAGCGGATCCAGCCTGGGACTGGTACTTTGCCGGGTGAATGGCTGCAAAGCTGGACATGGGTCCCCACCACCGGCTGAGCCTCCAGCTCAGAGCTCAATTCACACAACGGAGTGACAACTGCAGCCGAGCCCAGCCCCTGCAGCAAGGCTCGTCACCACAGACCCGAGTGTTGGATCCAACACGCAGCACCCTCAGTCTCAGAGATGCATGGGAAAAGTCTGGAGCTGATGCCTTTTTCTCTCCTTCCCCCACCCACCCCATTGTGCTGTATCCCTGCTCCCCCAGTGCAGACGAGCCCTCCAGGACTGGGGACATGTGGGCTGCAGGATCCACTGCTGCCGCTCGCACTACCTGGCACTACCTCGCTGCCCAGCGCCTCCATCCCCTTACCCATCACCCTGCAAGGCCTGGTGAGATACACACAGAGGTACTGAAAACAGCAGGAGGAGGCAGAATCCCAAGTTTTACCCTCAGAATAAATCTTTGAACAGTACACCACAGATCTTAAAGTTCCTGTTCTTGTCCACTTTCACGTGGCTGTAGAAGACCACATGAACAGTGAGAGGCATGAGAAGGCTCCGATTACATTCATCTCCAGGCCCACAGTGAAAAGGAACAAAACCGTATTTTACCCCAGAGGGGAACCCGGCATTTCAGAAACCCTGAGCCTGCAGTTCTTCGAAAGGCTGCCTCCTGCTCCCCAGGAAATTCTGAGACTAGAAAAATCACTCTCTGACTGCAGAACAGTGGTGATAAACAAGAAAGGACAAATTTTTATCAAGGGATACACGAGCAGATAAAAGCAGGTATCGGCTGTGCAATCAATCCACTTAGGGAAAACAACTGCCCATAAACAAATCTCGCCACCTTACAACCTGTTCTTCTACAAGAAACAGCATTTTTTTCCATCGGCAATAGATTATATTTAGGGATAACTCCCAAACACAGAGGAATGCACTAGGGAAAAAAAGAAAATAGTTTCTGCAGTATTACCTGGGCAGCTCAGGCATAAACCAGGCCCCCTGGGGGGCATATTGCAGAGTAAGTACCAAGCAACAGCATCAGCAGCAGTTTTGGTTTCACAGAATCAAAATGGTTTGGGTTGGAAGGGACTTCTCAAGGTCATCTAGTCCAACCCCCTGCCATAAGCAAAGACATCTTCCACTAGATCAGGCTGCTCAGAGCCCCGTCCAACCCGGCCTTCAGTGTTTCCAGGGATGGGGCATCCACCACCTTTCTGGGCAGCCTGTGCCAGCGCCTCACCACCCTCAGCATAAAAACCAACTTCCTTACACCAAGTCTGAGTCTCCCGTCTTTGAATCTAAAACCATTACCCCTTGTCCTGTCGCTGCAGCCCCTACTATAAGCCCCCAGGTTTACAGGCTGCTGTCGAGATTTAGAAAAGCAGGACAGCAACATGGGCTGGAGAGACCTGGGGAGGTACAGAGAGGTGTCTCCGGGTGAGCTACAGCAGCGAGGGGACCTCTCTCACTGACAGTCTGCAGCCGACCAGTGGCTCTTCCTATAAGCTCCAGTAAGGGCTGGGGGTTTCTCCTACCAGGAGGCAAAAAAAGAAATCAAGACAGCCTGATCTCAGCATTTCCATTTCTCTTGGGCAGCCAGAGACCACGGCACAGCCTGCAGCGGAGGAGGGTCCCCAGCAGCGCTCCATATTCTGTGCAAACAAAATCAAGTGAGCAAAGAACAAAGCCCTCTGGCCGCCCCCGCCTGCAGCCTCCCTCGGTGCACTGCTTGTAGTACCACGACCATATTCATTGAAGAGCATCAGGTAGGTGCACTTATTTGCCTGGCTGTGCCACAGGACACGCTGGCAGACAGCAGCCCAGGTTATTTATATGACGGAGCAAAGCAAACGGTGCGCTTCAGGCATTAGCTGAAGGGGGGAAAAAAAAAAATCATCCCCTTTTTTCTTTAGTAACCGCTTCTCCATGGGAGCCTGTCTTTGATGCAACAACTTTTTCTCTTCCAAAAAGTAGTAAAGAGAAATCTCCTTCTGTATCTAGTTTCACATCTGTGTTGACAGAGGTAAACGAAAAACAAACAACCTGATGGGAGCACGAGCGAGCGCCAGCCGGTGTTTGCCCGGCCGTGGGCTGTTACCCTCGGATTTACATTCCAGGAGTCACACGGCGAGGCTGGAATTCTCCCCCCATTTCACACTTACATGTCCCGGCTAGCGCCAGGCCCCTCGCACCCTGCACAGCTGCTTTCAGGACACCACCCCTATCGCAGCTCAGCGGCTTTTAATCAAATTATCGATTTTTGTGCGTGTGTGTGGAACTTCACTACCAGTAACACATTCCTAGATCATTTACATCTTAAGAAACATGTTCCTGGGTAGTTTTGGTTTTTTGAAAAAAACAAACCAAAACCCCCCCAAAACAAGCTATCCATTAAAAAAAAAATAATCTTTGAAATAGATGAGTTTAGCTACTATCTTCTTTTAAAAAAAAAAACATATATATACCAAATGGCTATCCCCCTTTTCCCCACCAATTCAGTGTTTAACTGTCAAGCTATTTTCACAAATCTGGGAAATAAAATAATATTCTGACATTTCTACAAGAAAAAACAAGTTACATGTAATTCTTTATCTTTACTCTAAGAAGCACTAAGATACCTCAGTGGGAACCAGCCTGCTGGAGAGGATCTTTTTCTCATTGGACATTTGCACCTAATCACAACCAACCAACCTACAACCTTGGCAGTTCCAGTCCTTTCCAAAGATATTTTTGAGGATTTTTGTTCTTTCGCGCATTTGTGAAAACATTTTACATGTAGGGCATTTCCGACAAGGTAACCTGCTAGTCTCCAGAGACGGGCTTTACGCACAGCGGGCTCCGGCAAGCTCTGCAAGACATGATTTTGATTTGCTTCTGGAAGAACTTCCTCTCCTAGAAGAGGGGAATTGCTCTCAGCTTTCTGCCACTCCGCTTCATTTCAGGGCTGTCCCTGTTGAGCGGTCCTCATGCCTCCGGCTGGAGATGCACCACCGATGCGGTTCCCAGCTTGCTTTCTCATGGAAATGACTTCAGTGCTGTAAAAGACATTACCTCTGCAAAAACAGCTCAGCAGGATTCAAGAAGCTTTATATCCTTGTTTACATTAGCTTGTTGGATTCTCTGAACCAGTTTAGCTGTTGAATGATGTATTTCACCTGGCAGAAGAACTGATGCTCCATTTCTTACGGAGGCTAAACTCCCATTGACTTTAATAGCTGTCTGGCCAGCATAAGACCTGGAAAACCATTTAATGGAGCCATTCAGTACTGAAAATGGCCCAATATATGTATGAAAAGAAGCTTGTTTAAATGTTGGAGCTGATTAGAGCATCCCTTAATTTAGTCAATGGTAAATCTTTCTCCTTTCCTTGCTCCCCCCTCCCACTGTGACTCCCGAGCTGCGCGCTCAGCATAGTTCTTTTCCGCAGGCTGAAGGGGGGCTCGGACTGCAGGTAACCCACCGCTCTCAGGATTAGCACTATCACCCGGCACTGGGACTGTGCTTGGATGGAGACCAGAAAGATTACTTGGCAAGAGGAAAGCAAGGCAAGTGGGTCAGGACACAGCCAGAAGAGTCCACCCGAGAGGGTTGCCCAGATCAGAGCTCTTCTGAGCCCACTGCCCTTGGAGCTGCTCCAGGTTTGCACGAGTCCAGAGCTCAAGCTTTCCTCTGAAACCGCAGCAGGCAACACAATAAAATAAGGCAAACACTGTTCAACTATGGGGAACAAGCCAAAAACAGCTAGCTGGTAGCTTTGCTGCTCTGGTCACTGTCCTGCTTAATCCCAGCTGCACCCTGCTATGCTCTAAGTTTAGAGTAAACGGCTCTTATTTTCTGTGGGATGTGTTAGGGTCATGACACCGACGCGCTCAAAATGAGTCAGTGTGAGTAGACAGCGGTAGCCCCACTCCACGAAGCGGAGACCTATGCCTGGAAGATAACCTTCAGGTATTTTGAGAGTACAGACTTGATGTCCTGAGGGGGGAAATAAAAGTCCAGGGACACACTGTCTCTCATTTTACCAAAATTCTTTATAGCTAAAGCCCCTCTGCCCTGTGAGGACAGGAGTCTTCTATTCATTTTTCTGACATTTGCTTTACACTGGAAAAGACACAAGGGATTGAATTTATGAGGCATCTTCAATAAGCGAGGTACAAGCCAGCTGCTGTACCTCTAATTAACAACAGTCTGTCAAACACTCACCTCGGCTGCTTTCCTGTATCGCAGAGCATCAGCGGCCTGCAGCGAATCCCCAGCTCCAGCACTCCACCCGTCCGCTATCCAGAATGAGAAACAGAATAAACACATTTTGGATCCAAATGTGCAATTTCTGCTCTCAGGTCAAGAACACCGAGTAAGGCTTGGGCTCTCCGCGTGACTGAACGTGAAGATGCCTACTGCAAATGTAAGAGATGCTTCCACCGCTGTTCACACCTCTGCAGCTTGCAGGGTGTTGGTTAGTTACAGATTGCACTCAACGGATTTTTGCACATGACCCCTAGTCTTTTCACTCTTGTTTCTTTGATTTGTTTTTCCCTTCCAAAAAGATGCTGCAATCCTGGTTGGAAGCCCCAGGATTGCATTTTCAGAAGCTGTCAGGGGTACAGAAAAACCTGTGTTAACTTCCCGGCTGTACCCTCACCAACTTGCACGCCCTGCTCCAGGTTAGCTTACCTGATCAAAAGAGGTCGTGTGCTTCAGGCAACGGCATTACTGCCGATAAACAGAGCTGCTGCTCTTTTTCTTAATCTACTTCTAGCACTGCTAGAGGGGAATTAATATTCTAAAAGTCACAATCTTCTCTGACTGTCCCAGAGATTGGAAAATGTCCCCCTACGTGTACAAAACGCAAAGCGAAGAATGGTATCAGGAAACAACTGAAATGCCAAGACAACGAGTATTTTCTGTAGCAAAAGTTTCACACAAAACTAAACCAAAACACAAACCGCCAACCTCCTCTTACAGAGGCGGGACCTGGTTTGCTCAGACGCCTCCTCTTTGCCCCTCAGAGCATTCCCCAGCCTGCGGTCTCCCCCCGATTCACTTTTCCGAGTCCCAACAAACTCGGGGCTCCTGTGCCAGTCTCAAAACCCGAGCGAGGTGCCGGCAACACCTTCCCTGGTTTAAAAAAATGCAGGTGGGGGAGCGACAATCACTGAAGCCACAAGGGGAGGTATATGTGCGCTCTCACCCTCACAGCCACCGCGCCCTTGGCCTCTCCTTCAAGGCGCCTTTACTTTCTGCAAGCAGCCCAAGCCCTACGCTCGGCTTTGCTGTTTCAGGGAAAGAAATACAGCAAATGCGATGCGGCACGAAAGGGGAAACGGAGGCCAGCGTTTGGTACTGCATACCTCTGTCGTGAAATTCTCACGTATTACTTCTGCTTAAAATCCTTCAAAGTTTACATGTGATTCCACCTGGGTGTAAAAGAAGAAAACCACGTGTGATACCTTTGATTGGAAAGGAAAAAGCCCCAATGCCATCGTGTTGCCCCTACAAACAAAATGCTTTTGCTGATGAACTCGGTACGTGAAGCACTGCAAGGTTCAGATTTCCTCCCAGAGTTTCATGTCGCCCATCCAAACGAAGTCAAAGGACTTACTTAATAAAAAACAAACCCAGGAACTCTGATAAAAACCTGGTTTCAGTTGTGACCAAGGTAAACGTAGACATGGAACAGAAAGCAGTGTTGTAGTTGGACTCGGCTGCGCAGCCAAATTACCTGAAAGCAAATCCCTTGCAGTTACTGTGGGCGCTTTAAAATGTGTTTGTTAACTTTGAAATGAATAATGAAAAATGTCTCTTTTCCTAAAAAGACAGCTATATTGTTGTGTAATGAAGAGCAGATGTCAAAAAGTATTTCAAAAGACTTAAAAAAAAAAAGAACCACCACCCAACTTAGAAAAAATAGCACAAGTGCTACGCTCGCTAACTTTGCGGGAGCGGCTCTAGCCTCCTGACAAACTCTGACGCCACATGTGTTGCCACTTTGCTTTCATTCGAGAGCGCGGTCCCTGGGAGCTCCGGCATGTGCGGTCTGCGCTCATCCACCCCTTCCGCCACACGGGCGCGTCACAGGCGGGGAAAGCTGTTCCCAGCAGCGGGAAATTTCCCTTAGTGCAACTGGCAGCAAACAACCCGTCCTTCTGAGGGGAAACTGGAAGCCAGATGTGAAGGGAAACTGGTCTCAAAGAATAAAGTGTGAGGCACGACCCAGCCCAGGAGATGCGCGGCAGGGATGCACACCGTGCTCCGGGGACGGGTGCCCTCCTGGCCGTAGTGCTGGCCCCGCACACGGGCTTCAGGCAGCCTTCCCAGCAGTGCTCATCCTCCCTCCTCTGCAAGCTCAGCGGGGACCAGGGCAGGAGCCAGGACTCTCCTACTGAGAGAAAAGGGCTGGATCCTCATCGGATGCACTGCAGCGGACTTGCTTTGGCCTTGGGCAGCACCATCGGTTTACACTGCTGAGGAACCAGCTCATTTTTTAAGAATGTTTAAACCACAAAACTGAGTTCAAGTTCCATGTACAATTTTATTAGAGGGCAGAATTGCAGCCAACTGTTTATCTGGTGTCTGGCCTAAGTGCTGATAAAGACTTGGCTGAAATTTATATAATCTGCCATTAGTAAATGCAATTTATGATAGTCTCAAGGAAAGACATGAGCACTGCTGGCTCTGTTAATGGTACGCACAGCAGAGGCCAGGGATTTAGCCTGTACAGAGACAAGACTTAATTCATTTCTCGTCCCTAAATGCTTGTGATTTAGATCAGGCCCAAGACAAAAGACTAAGTAAATCTAACGGCTCCACATCAGAACTGCCAGGCTTTGCTAATATGAGCTCAGCTGCTTTAAAACAACCCAATACCCTACTTTATAATTCCAGCGACCCATCTAAAGCAAACATTGGCTCCAACAACCACACTCCGGTTAAAGTGATAAGCCCCAAACCTGACGTGATAGATGTACGAGCTTAATTTTACACACTAGAGGTAATTGTGTGGAAGTGCAGCAGGACAGAGCTCAGCTCATAAACACCTTTTCAGAGCTGGAGGGTCAAGGTCAGGGACAGAGGATACACCGTGTAGCCCAGGATCCCTCTCTGCTCTCCCTCCTGCTTTTTATTTTTTTTGCTGCATTCTGGTGATTTGTGAGCTGGCACGGACAATCTCTGTGCTTTACCTTTGCCCAAATGCCAGGATCCCAGCTCCAGAGGAGCTCTGCTCAGCGCTCTCCGCAGGGCAGGGGCTGCACACCCCAGTGCAAAACACTGTAAGGAGAAAGGGCACATGCAAGCTGACAAAAAAAAAAAAAAA
>VWZZ01000194.1:398676-425067 GCA_013399095.1 Psophia crepitans
AAAAAAAAAGAATACACAGAGAATAACTTTGGTTTCCATTCAGGACACCTGATCAGAACAGAATTAATTCAAAGGAATAAAACTTATTTTGCAAATGCTGTCATATTTGAACAGCTTAAGGGTGCATATTCCATTGTCTGTAATAAATTTAAAACGTACACTTAGTAATAAAGGAATGCACACAATTCTGATCCTTACGTAAGCTCTGCATATTTAAAGGAACCTGTATTTAAATGTATATGTGCTTTATAGTTCAAATTCATCCTTTGAAAAATTCCATGGCCCTATCTGAAAGCCACGAGACATTTCTTCTCAAGATCTGTGATGAATGAGATCCAGACACAGGACCGTTTCACAAAGTATCATCCATGCCAAAATCTTCGTCCAAAGAAAAATTCCAAGAACAATTACAAGAATCTAAATATCAAAGACCTAGTTCTGTTGTACTCCAAGCAAAAGAGAGATTTATAAATGCACAGATAAATCACTTCAAGAGTACATGTCAGAAGACATTAAAAGGCAGGCACCTAAAATAATTTCTATATTATTACTGAGTAATTTTTGGATTATCTTTTCAGTGTCTAATATAACATCACTGTGATTTAGTGCTAAAGGATCCCAATATGTTTACTCATTTTAATGCGGAATTTAAACATCAGAGTTTAACTCCTCTCGATAATCTGACTCTGCAACAAGGTGAAATTCAAAGGAGACAATACAAGTAGAATAGAATAGAATAGAATCATTAAGGTTGGAAGTGACCTCAAGGATCATCTAGTCCAACCATCATGAAGTAACAGCAAACGCTGCAGAATTTCAACAAAATCCACTTTAAAACATATCTAGGCTCTTTCCTCTCCCTATCCCCAGCTACTCCAATATTCCCGATCAGACAGGACAAAAATTCTTGGCAACAAAGGTTACCCTGCTGCTAGAATTTGGCTCCAGGTATGAAGTTGTCCAGAACAAATTTTCTCTGACAGCTCTTGCCGAGAGACCCAGTTCCTGAGTCCTTCCTGGTCTGTCCACCCTGGTGCCCACCTCCATCTCCTACGTACCTGCAGGTGGTGGGATCCCTCTGCCCACTGTCTGTGGGTTGCAATTCCAGTCCAAACATTTCCAACATGCAATCCTACCACTGCTGGTCTCCAGAGAAGGGACCTGAGAGCAGGCAGAATGTTGAGCTCCCTTTGACAACACCTGAAAACACCAACCGACAAGCTGCTGAGCATTTAGAAACTTGGGCAGCCTTCTGCTATCAACTGCAACTGATCCATGGCAGTGCATGTGAAGCGGTGAATGGAGATGAACCCCATTTACAGCCACTAGTGAGAGAAGAATTTGGCCTTTTTTGAACCCAAGACAGAACCTGACCTGCTGCTTTCCAAGCAACAGTGCTGCTGCCATGGGGTTTTCTGGCAGACACCTTGATCCCGACGCTGCTCAGTCACCCCTCATCACAGCAATGCAGGAGAAACGTCCAGTGGAACAAATGGACAGACCAGAGCCCTGATTTGGGGGTCCCTGATGTACTGAAGTGTCACTGAGACAACTCTCCTTGGCATCCCAAGCAGAACGTCCATGTCTGTGCTAAAAAAAAAAAAAAAATCACAGCTGAACTTTGACAGACCTATAACCATTTTTGTTAACATTGATGAGACCAGACCTTGATTAAAAGACAGCAAACAACGTGGTGCCGAGGGCATTAGCCAGCCACTCAGTGACGGTGTCTGTTCAAAGAACAGAAACACATGATAAGACTTAGGTGAACCATAATACTCACGTATCAAATCACTAAAATGCTTCTCTAGCACTACACTGGAAAAGCATTCCACAACTTTGGTAGTGGATACATTTATAAAAAATCTACTGCTTGCATACAAAATTATTACATTTGCTTCCTAAGCTTTTGTCACCCGTGGCACAGGGGGTTTTCATGCACACCGTGCATCCACCCTCCCTGCCTGCCTGCAGAGGCAGGCATCCCTGGGGAAAACACGCGAGGGAGAAGCCAGGACCATGAAGAATCACGCGTTTCCTTGACCCAGAGAGGGATCAAGAACATGTTTGGTTACACAGAAAACAGGTCACCATAAAGAAATTAAACCTCTTTGACGGGACCGTAAGGGAAAGAGCCTCCTGGCCTCCCAGGACCCCCGTGCCGGGGCGTCCCCCAATGCTTGCGTTCTCCCCGAGCAGCCCAGCTGCTGCACCACGGCGTGGCCGAGGGCGTCCCTGGGATCGTTCGCTCCGCTTCAGGGGTGGCACGTCGTCGTTTTACAGCTCATCCGTTAAATTGTGCTGATCTGGGCGACTTGCCCATTTGTATTTGTGGGGTGATTTTATTGTTTTTCTTTTAATTTTGTGAACATATGCAGAACCTATTGAACATACCCATTTAAGGCTGTTTTCATCACAGATTTCACTCGAGTTTGCTGTGCTCAAGTTATCTCCCCTTGCATTAGCTGCACTTAAACGAGAGCAGATACAGCACTAAATATTATTCAAACTGCACAGAGATTGCATTAGCAGCTGGGGAGCTGCGCTAGCTCAGGCTGGAAGCAACATCCCCAGAGAGAGCAGCCAGCTCGAGTTCAAAAAGACAAATAACTGTTTGCGTGTGCAGACAGGCCCGAGAGGTAGAACCAGAGCGAACCTGCAGCGAATGCTGACCTCAGCAAAGATCACCTATTATCTGGTTTGACACAGCAGAGTTTGCTGCAGTCCCACAGCGAGTTTTAAAGACAAACCCAAATGCTCTCCTAATAAAATGAACACAAAACAATTTCCATTTATTATTGCTTATGTAACTGATTGAGGCCTCCAGCTGTACAGAAGTGATCAAGCTCTACATATTTCCATACACGATTACCAGCGAGCCATTCCTGACGTTTCCTTGTTCCAAGCCACCTTGTGTTCTGAGCTCCCCCTGTTTTTACCAGAAGCTTTAGGGCTACAAATCTCAGGCATCTGTCAGTCAAAAATACACTTCCCATCTGGCTGTCTTTCAGTCAGACTCAAGCCTCAAGAGACCTTTGCACTAAAACGATTCTCAACACAAGAGAAAAGCTGTTCAGCGTACAAGAAAAGAATTCACTGCAATTACAACAACAGAAATTAATAAAGCTATCAAGCGTCTGTAAGTGAAATAGTGCTTGCTGGCAGCATTCAGCAAGGAAACCTGCATAGATACCTTCCGACTGAAGCACGGAAATCCTTCCCAGCAAGGGACAAATGTCCCAGTTTACCCTCCAGATACAGAGCCGGCCAGTGGTGGTTGCTGGGGTTCATGCACCTGGACTGCAACATTCATCTGCCTTTACACAATTCTACCCTTTTACTTTTTTCAAGTTCCACGAGGTTCTTTGCATCTCCATTATCCATATAACAGCAGCAGATTTTCCACACAAAAGGGGGATTCGGGGTAGCTTGTATTTACGGGGAGCAGACGCTCATACAAATACTCATTGTGGGGGGAGCTGCTGACAACCAGCCAGACGTGTTGCAGATACGAGCAGTTTTCACACGACGCACATGGGTACGCCGGTATTGACACTGCACAGGACCTGACTGATGGACACCTCCAGAGTATCCCATCTCCTCACGGATATAACACCACTTTATCAAAGCTGAATTCACTCTTAAGACACCTCAGTGATTCACAGTGATTTAACAGAGCCAGTTTTGTAACTTAACCCAGCAAATTACCTCTTTCCAATCTGCAGGGTATGTGATGGACAAGGTACAAGAAAATAAGCAGCTCTTGCAGGAGATGCATTGGTCTGATTCATGAGGGATGACTTCCCAACTCAGTAAGTTCATGATGCAATGGAAATGAGCTGGGGGATTTGACGCGAGGATATCTACTACTACATCCAGGTATTCCTCACGGTTACAGCGGCTCTGTGAATGTAATCACGGTACTTAAAAATCTAGATACATTCCTGCTATCGCCATGGGACCAGGTTACAATCAGATACTCTGATCAGCAACAGCAGCAACAAGTTCTCTCAATTTACCCCGAAGCATCTCTGTACTCTCCTTTTTGCATCTAACTACAGAAAAAATTGGTTTTTTGAATGGACAGCCTACTTTGGAAGCTCCTCTGAGATGAGGACAGAAAAAAGAATTCTACCTTCTTCCTTCCCTTCCCAGAGGAAGCAAAGCTCTGTCCCCGCCGCCTCCACATGCCAGATCTGCACACAAGTCTGGAGCACCATTCACTTGGTCTCCTCCTGTTTCTGCCACAGCCAAGAGCATCACGGGCTGGTAAAGCGTGACATCATCACACTAACTCTGCCATCGCCAGTCTGCCCTTTCGGGAGAACGGCACGTGTCTTTCACGCTGCCCTCTGCCCCGCCGTGGAGCTGGCACAGGACAGGTGTGGGATCTACCTTCTCGGATGTTCTTGTCCAAGTGCCTCAGAGCAAAGGCCAAAGCTTACTGAGCCTGAAAGAGACCGCAGCAATAAGCATGAGCCTGACCGTTCCTCACAGATGGGTCCCTCACAGAAGTGATGCACGGCTCTTAATATTGCAGGGTGTTCTAGAGTTGCTCTGCTTTTTTCGGAACACTGAGCAGTAAGATCTGGTATTTGCTTTCACCCGCGCAGCCACCTTTGTCACCCATTCAGCTCAAGGGAGAATTGGAGCGTATGGCAGCACCGTGGATAGTTATGGTACAAAATAAAAAAATTGATCTTATCTGAGATTTAGTTAAGCCAACAGAAAGACAACCCCTGTAATTTGGCATTTTAAATGTGCAATGATTAATTTCCCTAATAATAATGAGGCAGTGTCCTCTAGTGGTTAAAGCACTGGACAGGGAGTTATGAGCCCAGCAGTCCACTCTGCAGGTAACTTCTGTACAGCCTTTGGCAACTCACCGCGGATGAGTAACACAAAGCCACCGAGGTGCCCAACGTGCCTTTATTCAGCAGGAACCAGGAACTCAACGAGCGCAGGGTGCCCAAGTATTTTCAGAAACTTGGGTCCCAGCCAACACTGATGCCCTACTTGCAATGTTTAGTGTGACCTTTTTTCCTTTAAGAAGTCATGAAGACACAGAGACATGTCCCCAGGCTACCACAGCACTTCTACAATGACAGAACAGGCAGGATAATGAAGAGGGCATGGACAACCCTGCACCACGCGGGGCCACATGGAAAAAGCTGCTGAGAGGCCCATGATGCACAACATGCTCACTCTGCTTCCCAAATTTCTCCTTACAAAAACATCCAGACACTCACTGTGAAGACTCATGAAATCAGCACATCGGAGAATAAGGGAGCCTAGGGGATCCAGCACATCACAGGATCAAAAATATCCATATACACTGAGACTCCATGGAAAATCAGTGCCCCACTTTCCCATAAACTCACTGTATTATGGATATATTTAGACTGAAGTGGTAACAAAGGAAGAGTTTTTTAATTCCATATGCAAATCACACTGTTCTTTCAGTTGAAACTGATTCATGAAATAATTTGCTAGACAACTTCTTAACAACTCGCTCGAAAACACCACGCCAAGGGCAGGCAAGGTCTGTTGCGAGACTGCAGTGACGCTGTCGGCCAGTTTTAGGGAGAACAGGTGCGCTACAAGTCTGCACTTCGCTCACGTGAAGCCTGCTGTATTTTCACCCAGAGAAATGGCATTCCATAAAAAGACCAGCTAGATACAGTTCTTACAAAGATTTAAAGATTAGACAGACTGGAGGGAGCCATTATCTCGCACCTCGAGTACTGTGTCCAGTTTTGGGCCCCTCACCACAAGAAAGATATCGAAGCCCTGGAGCGTGTCCAGAGAAGGGCAACGAAACTGGTGAAGGGGCCGGAGCACAGGTCTTATGAGGAGCGGCTGAAGGAACTGGGCTTGTTTAGTCTGGAGAAGAGGAGGCTCAGGGCAGACCTTATTGCCCTCTACAACTACCTGAAAGGGAGTTGTGGTGAGCTGGGGGTTGGCCTCTTCTCGCAGATAACTAGTGACAGGACAAGGGGGAACGGCTGCAAGTTGCGCCAGGGGAGGTTCAGGTTGGAGATGAGGAGAAAATTCTTCTCTGAAAGGGTGGTCGGGCATTGGAACGGGTTGCCCAGGGAGGTGGTGGAGTCACCATCCCTGAGGGTGTTTAAGGAAAGGTTGGATGTGGTACTTAGGGACGTGGTTTAGTGGGTAATAGGTGGTGGGGGGATGGTTGGACTAGATGATCCTTGAGGTCACTTCCAACCTTAATGATTCTATTCTATTCTATTCTATTGCGTTCCCAATTGGTTTGGTTATAACAAGCTGACTAGCTCGGGGATTTTTAAGACCTCCTGTACACAATGTTTTGAACTATGCCAAGTACACTTCTCAAAGTATAGCTAATTTCTGCTTTAGCCCAGATTTAAGTGACTGGATCCTGAACATGTTTTACTGGGTTGACTAAAAATATTGTACTTAATAGATTTCTGCTAAATACTCACCTAACTACATTAATCTCATCCAAAGCATGTAACATACGGTAACACAATAGCAGGTAACACAGTGCGAAACCAGAAAGGATGGAAATAATTTTAATCAGACCCCTATACTAAAAAAAATGCCATCCAGCACATATAATAAATACTCTCAGCTCATTGCAAAGTTGGTGGACTTCCAAGCAATAACGACTGTGATACATGGAGACATGTTACTAGGGAACTTGATGAAATGCTAGAGTTAAGAGAAAATTTTTTGACCTAGTGGGAGTCCTGGAATTTCTCAGAGCATTGCATATTTCTATCTACATTTCAGCCAAAACCAGCAGGCCAGCCTTCAACATTAAATGTTTCTCCAGAGCACTTACAACCTCTACAATGGAGACAGAAAGCCTAATCACATTTTAATTGAGCCAAATCCAACTTCCAAATTCAACACACATTCAAGAGATATTTCCTCCAGCTAAAACATAAAACCGCTAGGCCCTTCTGCAATAAGCAAGTAACTTAGAAAAGACAGATTGGAGGGTTTAAATATGACCACGCGCATAGATGAAAACACATCTTCTAACAGCGCTAGCATACAGGGGATAATTGGTACTGCCTTCTCTTCGAGGTCCTGGATTTTCCTCTCCAAGATTATGCAACCTACCAAAACAGCTGGGTTCCCCATTAGCTTATTGTAAACACTGGTCATCTTTCCCATTGCCGTGCTTTTTCAGACTCTTCCCTGCGGAGAGAGGCTGAGTAAGGGATGGTGGGAAGACTGCCACGGGGCCAGAGAGGCCGGGCCACACAATTACCTTACATAACGAGATGGACCAAGAAACGGCTTGTGAAAGGATTTACACAGTAGCTCAACACTTGTTAAGCTGAGCAGCTTGTGTTTTTTAATTGCAGAGTACCTAATTTTTTGTAAATGCAATAAAAGTTCAAATAACTTAATTTTAATAATCTGCCGCTCTTGTTATTCTACCTGTTCAACAGACCCGCAACGTCTCTGTTATGAAGTGACGCCAATCCAGGACCGCACGCCGCTGACAGACTCCATCCTAAAATCTCTGCCTGCTCCTGCAACACACACAAACACACACTTCATCCCACTGAGCTGAGGAACAAGGGGCACTCCTGTGGGAGCAGGCTTTAAGTGTGTCGGTGGGAACGGTACATCTCCTTCAACATGATGTAACTAAGTCTCCCAAATTTAAAATCAAACTGGACTGAACCTTCCCTCGTACAATGGCAGGAGGGAAACTTGCCCAAAGCCAGTCACGTTAACTCCAGGCAGAGTCACTGCAAGAATCTTGCTTGTACAACCCAAAGAACTAGCCATTTCCATCTTAAGAGGACACCAGTGCTGTAGATGCCGCTCCCGAGCGGTGACACACCAAGACTCAGCAAATCTCTAACACTGAGCAGCTTAGTGGCCTTAGCATCCCTCCCCGCAAACTTTTAACATCCCAGCAGCACCAAAAGATCATTTTTTGCTCAGGCTTATGTAGTAAAAATAACAAGAGACACAGAGGCAGCAATGACCATCACTGATGTTCAGCTGTACATACTCTACGTCCCTGTTGCACCTAGTTATGATTCTGCACTGTTGTCCATGATGCTCTTCCCTGCTATATCCATTGTAATGCTACACAGACACCTCAGGATGCATTTTATGGTACCAGAAGCACCAAGATGTAGTGCTGACTTTTTCCTGCCACGCTTCTGTACAAAGTGCAGTTGGAAAGAAGTGTATTACATGCTGAAGCACATATATTTCGAAAACCATACGCTGTCAAAAAGCTCAAATGCAGAAACCCTGATGACACAGCCCTGCCCCCCAAGTGCCTCTACTCCGTGAAGGAGCAAGTGTGCTTTTGTCCAAGAATAAGTGATGTTTACAATTGGCCTGACAGTGCAGTGACCACAAACCCAACTCAGATTCTGATCAACACTTCCATTTATTTTTTCTGTTATGAAGGGTTGTTATAAAACATCTTTAAATAAGGAAAAAATGCAATCCTCTGCTCATGGGGCAATACAAGCATGTCCTTGTAGACAGCAGGTTACTCTGAGACACCTAACTTCTCCCACACCTGCTTTGACAAAAGTTTAGAGGGAATTTATTTCCCTGATCATCATATGACTAAGTTTAAAGGAAATTTATCATTTGGTTGAAGCAACGCATTGCTATTTCCTCTATGGAAATGGAAACACTAAATCATACATTTTTCTCACATACCATATTTTGAGAGGTCTGCATTCTTTCATGTTTCAGGCTCGAATGTTCCCACAACTAAAGCTTATTATAAAAGCATTCAACTCGAAGCACTCCCACCTCCAGTAACCAGTCGACCCAAAACACACCCCAGTTTTACATGTAGCCTCATTCATCCAAAATAAATAACTTGGTCTGTTCGCTGGAGATTTATTATCTAAATGTGCTCGTTTTGTTGTTGGCCTTGGCAGAGATGCCCAGGTTTAGAATGAAAGATAGCAAAAATTGACAAACCTTAAATCCCAGTGTTAGAAAATTCTCTTAGGTAACAGATGGAAAAGATAATTAGCCTACAACTCAACCATCACATGCTTAATTAGGAGCCCTACTCCTATCAGACATATTTGCTCTGAGATTTTATCTTCATGACAATAATAGCTATTGTTTTCCACCACGGGTCCCTGAACTGGCAAAAATCAATGCGAGCTCTTGAAATCTGGAGAAGAAAAAAAAAAAAAAGCAAAAAAGCCTATATTCTTCTCTAAATTCAGTGGTTTGCTTACATATTAGTAATTTACAGTCACAAGCTAGCCCTGGGATTGCTGTGTAGGAGGTTATCTTGCTGACAAAAAGGTCAGCTCAAGAGTTTCCTAGCCAACCTCTCTTTACAAGGGAGGAGTTACACAATCCTCAGGGACAGCAGCAACTTGTTAAGCAGTCATCATGCAGAGCAAAATAAATACATGTATGCACACCTATACCAACAGCAATGATAGGTTCCTCTGACTTCCACACAGTCAAAATGTAACCAGAGCCTCGCTACCCCTGCTTACGCACATGAAGAAATACGGAGTCTTGTGCATCTTGGTCACCTGTCGCACGGTTCTATACTTAAAGAGAAAATATTCAAAGTAAGAGTAAATAGAGGAAATGGCTTCTAACGCTAAAATGGCTTGTTGAAATTTGTACATTATTTATACAGGGCAGACCAATTTTCCTCCAGAAAGACCTCTGGCAAAAAAAAAATTAATTTCTAGGATTTGTGGCCTCCTGTCCCTTGACGAGTTATTTATTGATAGGGCAAAACCTCACCAGCTGCCAGACTCAAACTCCTCAGCCCCTGCAATGTCTATATCTCTTCTATATAGAAATTTTTGTGACACTCTACATTATTAGTTGTATTTTCACTCCACTTACAAACAGTTAAAAATTAATAATTACATCTTTTGAAAGAATTGTGTGCCGATTCGTTCATATAACACACAGATTATGCACAGCAGAGGAACCCAATTAAAGCTGAGCAGAATACCACAGAATCATAGAATCCGTAAGGCTGGAAAGGACCTCCGAGATCATCAAGTCCAACTGTCAACCTAACTCCACCATGCCTACTAGATCATGTACCTGGTAACACACGGGAACTTTCAAAGACAAACTTACACACGTAGTACTCTTTAGTATTAAGTCACCAAAAATTACCTGACTTCTGCTTGATGACACAGAGATTGCATCTGCTCCTCTTCCACTGAGGAACAGCTTGAAAACCACCCATGCAGAGTGCAAAGGCAAAGCAAACCATTTCTATAGAAGCAAGGGAAGCATCATTATGAAAGCAGCATTCTTTTTCAGATCTATGATTTTATTCTCAATGGAATTCTTCCAAACAGTCAAAGGGAGAAGAACTGAGCCAGCCCTTTGATTTGCAAAATCTTTTCCACCCTCTTTTAAATAAATGAGCTGCAAAACAGCTACAGCAGAGGAAGAAAGAGATGAAATACAACCAGAGCTGTAAGTCTTAAGATATACCAGGAGTCCAGTTTGGTAAACCCGAGATGCTGCCAACAATGGAAAGATTAGAAACAAAAAGCCATAAAACAGAACAGTTCTAAGCATCTGAACAATCAACTTCAACTCTAAAATAAGCTTCACTGGCTGCACGCTCTGGGTCTTCCCTCTGGGGAGGACTGTTGACTTCCCAACTCTAGACAGCACTCATAAGCAGTTGCAGGTCGAGGGTGAGCAACAATACTCTTCTTCTCCCAGACATGAACTACCAACAAGACATATCAGCCTGGATATTACCCCTGCTTCAACCCTTCAACTGTTCCTGACGACCGAAATGACCCATGATTCCCTGTACACTCATTTAAAACATTGCTGAACATTACAAAAAGTTTCCAGACGTCCCCCAAGAGCCCTATTGCATGTCCCCAACAGGATGCCACGCACCTCCCAAACGCCATGGGTATCTCCCCTCAGAGGCCACGAGCACAGCGTAAAGGAGGAGGTGTGCGTGCATTTTGTAGGGACAGAGCATGGCCCAGCATGGAAACAGCGTGCATCTCAGAACCAGCATTTTAGTGAGACACAGTGAAAGATTAAGATTCCCACACTCTGTTAAATTTCAAAGTCTTTGAACATGCCTCACAAAAAAGAAACAAGAAGCGTTCTCTGTTGTGTGACTGCTACTGATTTCATCACACCCACAGCACAGTAATTTGGTGAGTTGTAGGGTTTTTTTCTTCCCCCCTAGCAATACCTTGGTGCTGAAAACTAAATCAAATCCAACCCTCTGAACTGTCCTTGTTATAGAAATGTCCAATAAATCAGGCCCAACTTCGTTAGCACTGACCTTGACAATTCTTTATAGGTTTATGTTGTCCACATCTAAGATGAAATATTCCTCGTCCTTAGCTGGGAAAGCACTTGTATGTGAACTAAAGCTTACAAACCACATTTCTGAACAGCAATTATCACCTCTTGCCCTGCCCCATCTTTGTTTATTTTTTCCTTTTAAATTGGTCTCAATGACAAATCGTTCAGATGGCGGTGTGCCACGTGTAGTTATCTGGTTTTTTCTGCATTACGGGGGGGCCTAAGTAAGGTTTGTCTTTGGTTTTGCCTGTACCCTGAGAACATGTCATTTAAATTTCCTCCAATTATTTGCTTAAGAGTGTGAAAGGGAGCGAGTATGTTTAATTCTCTAGTTGTGAACAATATGGAAACGGCCATGCTGCAACTCAGGAATGCCTGACTTTCATTACAGCATCTGGGGGGGGGAAGGCTGATTTCCCCCCCCCAGTTTTAATGAGGAGGAATATAAAAAAAAAAACCCAGATGGCAATCGTTTTGAGTGCAGTTTATTGCATTCTTCATTTGGTGACCCAGCTTTATTTCTCAATGTAGACACCCATTACATCAAGAGACTCAGGTATTTAAAAATAAGATAGAATTACTGCATCTACACAGTGAAGAACAGATCTCTGTCATGGCTTGTTAACTTTCAGACATACATATTTACTTTTCTGAGGTCAAAATAAGGTAAACTTTTTGAATTCTTAATATTGCTCTCCAGCAAATGCAGTGAGCTCTAAAACCCCAGGTCTGCAGCTCATCAGCACTGCTGCCGCCACACTTCATGAAACCCTTTAATTCAATCAGCGTGCTGGCATGGAAGGCTACACGCTTGTACTGCAACCCTCACCTTTCGCATTCCTGCTCTGCGTATGCCGTTGGTCTGTGCAGCATTCTCCTGAGCAGACAGCAGCACCAAAAAAAGGCTAACAGTGATATTTGTGCTACCTCTTCCAATAAACCAAGGATGTCTATAAAAGGAGGTTATCCAGCCATTCTTTTTGCAAATCCAATAAAACATCTTAATTGCCAGTTCGGACAGTTCACTATTTCTTAAAGTACTGTTTGAACAGTTGTTAATAACCGTCACTATTTTCATACTGCAGTGCACTCGATTTTCAATTTACACTAACGTATGAGATCACAACCTTAAAACACATTTTCCACACTCACCATTATTCAAGGAGTTGCAGCATTCAGAGCTATTGCTATGCTGCTTCCTGGCCTGTAAGAAAATGTCTGTCCAAAAATACTGTATAAAACCAGATTAATTCACAAAATGCCTAGTGAGGTGGTCTGACCTATGAGTACAGCCGGAGACATATCTTTATGACCATTGTTTCAGATATCACAGAACCCAGATTCCATGGGTGGTACAACACGTGCACAAACGGAGGCAGGAAAACCCAATCCACAGAAAAAAGCCTGCTCTTGTCACTGAGTCACCAAGATGCTTCGCACACGGAGGGGAGAAGTGGGCCCTACACCGCTTGCCATGTTAAAAGTTCTCTCCTGCTGTAGCACTTTAGGGAACGTACTGTAACTTCATTAACGATCAAACCCTTTTTGTGTAGCCATGCACGAATCCCCAACACCTACACACAGCATGCTGTAATCGCTCCTGACACACAGCTTCGGCGAGAAAGCAACGATTCTGGAGTTTTTAAATGGCATTAAATCGAGCTTCGCTCTTCATCCTTGTCTTACGGCTTAGCAAACCGTACATTCAGGAAAATGTCATCTTTCTTTAGATTTCTTAGCTTTCCCCCTCCCCCCAACAGCATATCTATCTTTGAACAAGTGTTTCTAGATAACCAGCATAGAAATGCAGTTCATATTTTTATTAACCAAATGAAACCAGACTATAGAGCATTTAGTAACTTCCTGGATTTTTATGACAATTTAGGGAAAGTTATCCCTAGCAGCAGATACAGCTGAGGAAGCACTAGGAGTTACATGGTGTTCTGTTCATAGTCACAGTTAGATACGGTTTTCAAATTAATTTATCAGCATATGGTCTTGTATCTAATCACAATGAACAGTGTGAAATCTTGATGGACCACGGAACCTCTACAGCGCTCTCACTCACCAGTTTTCTTTCAATTGCCTACTCCCTGAAGAGTAAATGAATGCAGGCTAGAGAAAATACAGAAGGCTTCTCTTGCCTTTTAATGTAACCACTGCTCATGGTACTAGTTTTTCTGCGATAACACAGCTTTCACTGTTATTTGTAAAAACTTGTGCTTCATTAAGGGTTGGGTAAAACACGCACCTTTTCTACAGATCAGTGAATGAGCCAAGTCTGAAGCACTCCAGGTGTTTCGAACTTGCCAAGAGCATTAAAAACTGTCATGGTTTTGCCCCAGCCAGCGGCTGGGCACCACGCAGCCGCTTGCTCACTCCCTTCCCTCCCTCGTCAAAGGGGATGGGGAGGAGAATGGAAAAAAAACTGGTGGGTTGGGATAAAGACAGTTTAGTAGGATAACAAAGGAAGATAACAACAATACAAGTGATGCACAAATGCAATTGCTCACCACCTGTGGAAGGAAAAAAGAAAAAACAAAAAACAATCAACCCAATGCCCAGCCTGTTTCCAAGCAGTGATCCCACCTCCAGGCCAGCTTCCACATTACATAGGAGCATGATGCTCTATGGTATGGATCTGTCTGGCCAGGCCGGGTCAGCTGCTCTGGCTGTGCTCTCCCAGCTTCTTGTGCCCCTGGCAGGGCCTGAGAAGGTGTGTAGTCCTTGGCTTAGTGTCAACACTACAACCACCCAGCAACAACTAAAACATCAGTGTGTTATCAACAGTATTCCCATACTAAATCCAAAACACAGCACCAGTGGCTACTAGAAGGAAAATTAACTCTCTCAGCCGCAGCCAGGACAAAAAAACAACTCTTAACTGGGAACTCCTAAAGCTTTCTGACACTATCCACAGTAAATAGAAGAAAGCACAAGGCAAGCTGGCTTCAGATACATTGGTTGGTTTGTCTATTATTTGAGTTACAGTGAAGAGCTGCTTTACTGTCTTACAAAGTGATGTGTTTATAAGTCAGTATATTCCAGATAAGGAGGAACCTTGAGGGAATCACCTGGGAAGCAAATCCAGGGTGATTTTCCCTCCAGAAATCAGAGCATGGCTGTTTTACTATGGCTTCCGCTCCAAAATCGCATCTTTATGACATCATGTTTACATCTAGAAACAAGAACGGAAAAAAAAGAGTCAATAGATTAGCATCATTGGCAGAGCTGACGACGCTGCGCAGTATAAAGCAAGCAAACCCAAGTTTGGCTTTTCTCCTTCTCAGACTTCGTTTTTATACAGTTTCACTGGTTCTACCATCCAGTAATTCTTTGATTTTCAGTACTTATTAGTTTCCAAGGTTGTGCAGTAGTATGGTATCAAGCTCTAGTCTGACTTTATAATCTCATCACAGAATATTCCTTTGAGCTGTAAGGACATCTAATTTCTGTTTGTAGAATTTTCTTATCTTAATATGGTATCAATAGCTTTAAGTACACTATTTAATTGCATGCTTAAGTAAAAATCCTTAAAGCATTTTCTCATAGCGCTTGTGATACATTGCGCACTGCTAACACAACGCTTCCCAGAAGTTTGGGGGTTGTTTTTTGTTGTTGGGGGTTTTTTGGAGGGTTTTTTAATTAGCAAAAAGATGACTTTGAGAAACAGCAGCCAAACTAAAGACAATTAACCTCAGAATCAATTTCAGAGACAGCATACTATGAAGCTGAAACAATCCAGAAATGGCTCCTTTCATCGATATTTCTGTTTGCAACTTCCAATAGCGTAAGCACTTCCTCTGATAGTATTTTAGGAAATTCTTATAAACTCAATTAAGTGATATGGATGGCAATAAGCAGCATACTGTGCGATCTGACAGGGCTACCTGAAAACGGACACAAGGTATTACAGAGATCAGAGCCGGATGCGCAGAGTTCGGGGGTGTTATCGACCAGCCTTTCCCCCCGACTGCAGCTGGAGCTGCCCCGGCGGGCAGGCGCAGCTCGCAGCACTCCTTGGCATGCCTGCGCTACAGCCTGCGCTCAAGCTCTGCGTCAGGCTCCAGCTGAGCTGTGGCCATTGCTTGTGATTTCTTTTTAAAAATTCTTCTTCTAGAATCTGTATGAATTCAGACTTTTTTTCTTTTTTTAAAAGAGCACTCAAATCTCACAATGCACACATAATTACATTTCAACTGTTCTGGAAAAAGTAAATAAATAGGAATTAGAATCTTGAGAACCACTTACCTGTTTCAGAACTTGACCCTCTTGCTCATGTCCACAGAGCAACAAGCAGGGCTGCACCTTATTATGCCATTACTTTGTCTGCTAAGCCGAAACAGCACTCTGGTGAAACTGCGATTACAGCACTTGCACCACGTCACCTGCAGCTATGCCTTCTCCCTTCTGCTTTCCATTAATCTGCACTTCTATGATTATCACAGGATGTAGTCTTGGCAAACACTGACTCCTCTAATTTACAATAATACTCCAAGACAATCATAATATCTTGAAATTAAGAACCATCAGACACACTAGTTTTTGGGCAACCCACACAAAAAAACCCTAAACATCTACTTCTGATATTTGTCAACTTGTTTTGATTAGTAAAGAAAGCAAATTAAAATCCAATTCTGTTTCCATTCTTGAATGAGCTATTATGAATTACTTCTACTCAGGTAGCAATCAAACACCTCTTTCTGATCTGGGGTCCCATGGAGCTGCTTATCCCAAAACACAAAACAACTGTCAACAGAAGTGGCACAGTGTATACCTGCCGCTTACTCAGACCCTCAGGTGCACATGCAGGGTCTGCCTTGACACATCCACTTCCAAAAGAATCGAATACACCAAACAAGATTCAAACTCTAACGTAGCCGCAGACCGAAAGAAGTAAGCCCAAATTACACTAAACCCATATACTGAGAATTTCTAAGTAGCTGGAGGCCTCTATGAAGTGACATTCAGCCAGCAGGAAGGTGTGCTGGAGAACAGTGCCTACACCAAGGAAGTTCTGGTCACCAGGACAAAAAAGCAGAACGTTCTTGGAGACACTTTTGGCAGATGGTTGTCACAGGCAAGATTAGCAAAGAATGAAAAGAGATAAAAGCTAGCAGACAAGATGTGGAAGAAGCAAATAAATGTGCTGATACCTACATATAGCAGGAAAGATTCTACTTGACTCATACAAAAAGCAAAGAGGCTCTTGCTGGCTGCAGCTCCAATGTCACACGCAAGGAGAAGTAGAGAGCAGGCTGCAGCTTTTGTTTAGTAAATTTTCAGTTTCCTTGTCCCATCTCTGCTATAGACCTAAAGCCTGCTTTGCCCTCTTCTGTACCTGTAGCAAATACAAGGGGGAAAAAAAAGTAAATCACAGAACAAATGACAAGCTTTTGCCTAACAGGATTAGTTATGATCTTTCTTAGGTGTCAAAAGTGAAAGAAAGGAGACATCTCTTTGCTCTCACAAAGCATCACAATCTGTTCTAGCTTTACTAAGGACTTTAAGACATTATAAAGACAAGATGCATTATCATAGGTCAGCCTTGAATGCTTTTCTTAATTTTTTTTTTCACTAACCAAATGTGCATTTGCAGAATAAAGATAATTAGCTCCAGTCAAGCTCAACGGATGTTTGGAGAGTTTGGATCGCATTAGTGAAATGTATAACTAGCCTTATATCTGCCAACAACTAGTTCAACTAATTATCTGTAACGTCACTTCTGAAGGAAGACATGATTTATGGGAGCACGCTGTGGCTCCACAGCCCACTGCACTGACAAAATATAGTACCGCAGAACTGGTAACGCAAGACGTGCCCAACGCCACTGGCTGCGTTTTCGTGATTTTTGGACTTAATTCATTTCTACGCAGAAGTTTAATCTCAGGTAAACTGGAGGGAGGGAGGTCAGGACAGCACCAGGTTGGTAAGTCAGAATCACAGCCCCACCCCAACGATTTCCTGTGCCTGTTCCATCTTTTCAATCAAAACAGCGTTTTTGTCTTACCACAATACTCTGAATTTAGTTTCAGGCAGGCAGCAGGATGTGCAGCACATAGCGTTCCTGCACATTCAAAAGGCTGTAGAAAAGCAGGACGTGAGCTACCTGCTTTGTCCTAAGGACCATCTACAGGCCAGTACTGTGTGTGCACCAAGCAAAGCATGCCTCCTGTTCTCACGGTCATGGCAAGCCTAGGAGAGAATCAGGTCTAGTAATAGGAGCTAGTTCTTCATACAGCTTACCAAACCATGATCTCTTTTTAGAAGACATTAATTCTACTGACCTGTGGTAAAAAGTGACTGGCTGTAGCAACATGGCCTGCATAAAGGATAAGATGAAGAAGGGAAAATTAAACGAGCACTAAACAGGAAATCTAAGAGACTACCTGAACTGTCAGGATCAAGGAAAGACTAAAACCCTGGAAAATAACACTTATTTAAAGTCTAAGCTAAAGGCTGGCACACAATGAACAATTTGAGCGCTTGCCTCTAGAATGGGTGGGGAATACACAAGCCATGCTAAATTCAAGGCAAGGTCAGGACACAGCATCGCTTAGGATGAGGCCCTTTACTATCACTTCTGATACACTCTGCATTTCAGAATCAGTTGGGGGTATAAGGAAGACCATCTTCCACTGGGCAAAGATAGCAAGTAAATTTTCTTCTTCACCAAGGGATAGCAGTTTTTTTGAAAGAAGCATGTTTTCAATTAGTCAAATACTGGCATAGCACTCAGCACCAAGACCCTAGACCCTGCAGCTTTCTGAACTCAGCAAGCTTCTTCGGCTTCTGGCAGCACAACATGAGCAAAGTCTAGATCCAAGATTACTAACTTCATAACTTCTGGATTTGTCAGCGTTCTCCCCAAAGTGGGTATGTTGCACGTAGGACAACTGTCTAGTACAATTTGTAAAGTACAAGAAATTCCTGTGTCCCTTCACAGACCGCAAAACACATATCCAGACAGCACTGAAAATAATTGTTTCAGGGTCACTGGGTTCCTCAAGCTGTGAGGAGCTGCAAGGAGTGGGGAACCTGGAAGCATGGACATTTGTTAGTCACCAAACACAAGCACTACCTGTCCCACACACCATAAGCTGTCTACCAATTAATTTCCATAAGCTCTAAAAAAAAAAAAATCATAACTGTGTGACTACAGCATTTCTAAATTCTTCTTTGTATTCACAAGTCTGGACTTCACAACGCAGGGTTTTAAAAAACCCATCAAACAAGTCATACCTTCAGCGTGAGAGAGACTGACATCACCATCTAAAGCTAAAATTTAGTCAGTGTAGAACTACTACCCCAACAGCCAGGGTTTTTAATGCCAAGTTCTATACTGAGTGTTGACTGTCAGAGAGGCAAGGGGGGCCACAGCTCGACACACACTGTCAAATCAAATAGATGAAAAGACCAATTCTTTGGCTTATTTTTTAAATAAATTTCACACATGAAATGCATGCTTGCGCATTAACTATAAGCTACTGAACAATCCTCCCTATTTCTTTCTTAAGTAATTTCAGTCAAAACTAATGCCTCATTATGAAAGACAAGACCTACTAGATCTTTCTTCGTGATAGTTTTTCGGTTGTAAGTTGGGGCATCAGTTCTGAAACAATCCTTCCTATTATGGGAGGATTTTACCCTTACCACAAAACAATTCCCCCTAAAACTTGTGACTACATGGCATTCTCCCAGCAGACTTACACAGTTCTTTGCATTCCACAAAAGTCTGTCAAAGCTAAAAATTTTGATGGTGGTAGGTCAAGGCAAGGTTTCCAGGACGAAATTTTCAGTGAACTTTGCCTAATGATAACAGTGTATTAACTATGAATCCTGTAATATCTGTGGTCTAAATTCAACTTCGAAACAGTTTCACCACGTCTTTTTGAAAAAAGGGATATATTTATCTTGGACTAGTTTCTTACTGTGTAGGAATTAAGTCTTTGGGTTTTAACAACCAAATATTACACCAAACTAAAACTTTTGAAAAACATGAAGGAGTTCTCTGTTTAGCAATTCCAACTTTATAATGAATACTAAAAATGCAGTCAATATGTCCATCGCTTAATAATCACAAACTCTGCAGACAAGTCTGAAAGCTAACAGGGTCTTCTGGAAACATTCAGTTCTCTCTGAAAAGATGATGACTTAAAAGGCCCCTAAAACAACTGTAGCCTTAACAGGAGCTTAGTTTACAGTTTAGTTTTGTAACAACAAAATACAAGTTGCAGTATAGGTAATGGATTATAGGTAATGGAATGTAACTTGTAAATAGAAAGAGACTTTAACCCCTTTTGATGACATCTTAAAGAGTATTTGGATATAATACTTCCAAGCTCACTTCAAAGATCAACACATGCACTCTCAGAGAAGTCACCCACTGTTGACAACACCGTGTACTGTTTCGCCCTTACGACTCACTGCAGTTTCGGTTCCATGTTAAATACGCAAAACGCATCTTCTCGTCGTTTCAATAAACTGTCCCATTCAAAGTTTTTGACAGCCAAGATACATGTGAAGTGAAAAGAAAAGTCAGTCAGCATTGTTCTACAGCATTTTAATCTCCACCGAGGGAAAATAATATAAACATGTTAACACAAACAGAAAGTGTTTCAGAAAAGACCATATGGTACTATGACAGGGTTACAGTTTATAGAAATGTAATTTCTGATTTTATAAAAATTATACGAAAGAACAACAACATCTTTCAGTAACATCAGACAGTATAGAAAAAATAAATCTCAACATTAGTTGTACTCTGATGGTCCTTCTAGTAAGAAATTTAAAAGTGCTTTTTAATAACAGTGTCACAACTCAAGATTAGTGCAATATGTCAAATCTGTTTTAAAGCAGATATTTATAGCAATTGTGCAAGTTCTTACAATTAACAAACCCCATCAATCTAAAAATTAACACTAAGTGAGGTAAGTATTCTAATTAAACATTCCATAAATAGCTTACACACCAATTCTAATACAGGGAAAATATTGGGGTTCCTTCACAGAAAGGCTCCAACCTAAACATGACGTGAAACTTGTACTACAAATCAGTGCATATTTGGAAATCAAAAAAGCTCTTGCAAAATACACAGCTTAGTACGTTTACGATGCAATTCTACAAACAGTACCAAATGCAAAATACACCAACTTAAATAAAACCCAACTTTACAGTTAGTGTACTGAATGCGCTTTTGAATACACTATTTTGTTCCCAAATCCTCCTAGAAGCTCCCATATAAAGTTAGCACATTAACTCAGAGTAGAAATTTCACTGTATTTTTATCTGTAAATATGAACAATTTGGTTACCAACTATGACTGCAACCATGAGTCCTATTACTCTTTGAGCAAGTGAAAAACCCAACGCTATTTGGAAAAAAAAAATTATTTAGTCTTCAGTGTTTTATACACGACAAGCTGGCAATAACAAAAGATACCCTATAGGTCTACATAATATCGTCTGCAAGAACTCTCAGAACTCTAAAATTAGTTTTCATTTTATTGTAGGTTCTTTACTCGGTGATTTACGATGCATAGTAACCACTGCCTTTCATATGCAGGCCTCATTTTAAAGAGAGGCAAAAACGAGACTGTTAACGCCGAGCTCTTACCGCTCATTTGCATATGGAGCCAAAGGCATTTCATCATTTACTTCTCAAGGTGTTTGTAAATAGGATTTAAGTCACTATCAACAACAGGAATAAAATATAAATTAAGCATCTTTCATTCTAATAGGCTATGGCTTAAAAGCCTACCAACTGAACTGTTTTTTATAGTATTGCACTTAACTTTAGTATTAAACTGACAGTTGAAGCCTGCACAGAACTCGTTTTTTAACAGCATTTCAGTGAAAAGGCAATAAATAAAATGCAGTATCAAAAAAAAAAAAAAAATTGCAGTAGGTTTAGTCCGTATTTCTCCCACCACAGTCCAAACTGCATCATCTGAAATAGGTCTGGGACAGCCTGTGGATACCAATTGCATAGTTCTTTCAACATAATAGACTACCCATAAGAGAAGCAATTAAAGCTTTCTACAGTAATATTAGAAACGGAAAGACAGTACCCTTGAGTATATGTCTCACTTAGCTTAAAAGGATTTGCTGCCTCTGCTCAAGACAGCTTCAGAAGTTAGACACAGTTACTCTGTGGCTGCATATTATCTCTACCGCGTTATTTTACAGGCAAGTTGAGTCTTTTTAAATATATTAACCCTGATAACGATGCAGAGCCTTCCTGCTCCTAAACCAGGAAGTTGTTTCCTAAAATTTAGTAACTTGTCACTGCAGCGACAAGTTGCATAAGTCTTTAGTAGAGTCTCTAATCATCTGTTCTACCTTAGGATTTTCAGCTCCACTTGTTACTAGCTCCTTGTCAATAAGCCCCAGGTTGTGCAAATTGAGGATGGAATCGGCAATAATCCGCGCTGTTCTCTTCTGGTAGCCTCCAGACGTCACCATCAGGATTGGGATTCTGCGACTTCTGGCAGCCTTGAACACGACTTCATCTCTCTTCACAATTCCCTGCAAGAAAGAGAGAATTCAGAAATAAAGGAGAACAGAATTAAAATCTGTGGAAAAAGTAAAAGCAGAGAGTTCCAGAGATACATAGGAGGCATAAACAATGTATTACAGTTCCTAAAGGAAGAAAAAAAAAGACTAACATCATAATAGACAACATCTTACAACAGACATAGCTCAAAATTTAAATAACTGTCAAAACTGGAGAAGGGGAAAGAGATTAAATGCAATCAAATACAAAAAATTAAGGAAGCAACAGCAAAGGTGTTACAACAAAATCAATGTGCACTACTCAGACTGGTTAGAGGGAGATGGCAAATACATCAAGAAACGTTACCCTGCCACTAAATAAAAAAAAATAATTAGACCACAAATGGTAAAGGGAAAGAATAAATTATAAATGTAGCTGAAACCATACAACCATAATGGGTTCGACACAGCCCTGTAAAAGAACAAAAAGATTAAGAAATAGTAACTGAAAAATAAGACAAAGGAAACTGAAGAATTATATTAGGAACAGATTCTTAAAGGAAGTAACAGAATTGCAGAACGAGCTGTACATCCCCTGGGAACCACTGCTGGACGCAGCAAGCGTTGTACCACACAAGAACTGGAAGCAGTCACTATTTGCAGGAGCCTAACCGTCTCCTCATCCCTGCTCCAGCATCTCTAGTGGCTCAGCCTGGAAGAACTGAAGGGAGGACACATGGGCTTATTCCAGCTTTTGCACGTTACCAAGAAAGAAAACAGATCAAAGGAAAATGACAGCCTGATACAGTTCCCACTTGCAAAGATTAGAGGGACTTACCTGCTACACCTCAAGTTCTCTGACTATAGCCTCAAGCATCAAGAAACTATCACTCGTAGCACTCTGAGGAGGCATAATTTTGAGTAGAATTAACACTGCAGCAAGATTTTAAAATATGAATGACATCTACAACTGCAGGACTGAAGAGTGGACTAATGAACCTTGAAAAGATGAATTATCCAGGTTCAACGCCTTTAGTTTCAGCACTTCCAGTAGCATTTCCACATTTCAAGCTTGGTGAAACATGTCATTCATACCTAAGCCAAGAAGATCAGACAAGAAACCCTGCCCTCAGTTTGGAAAACAAAGGCTTGAGCTACAGAAAACTTTTCTCCATCAGGCACCTGGGAAACTGCACTCTTGCCTTTCACCTCTACCTGTGACCAAAGGAATCATTTCACCTTTCTTCCCCCATCCCTACATTTTGTTTCTTTCCCTACACAGCACCCAAGAAGCTACATCAACTCATTTTGCTTGGCAATTAACACTGCTCCTTCTCAAACAGCAGAAAAGCATTTCAAAAGGCACATCTTGAAATATTCTCTATCACTAGCTTCCATTTCTCTTGGTGGCCACTGTTTTCCAAAAAGCTCTGCTCCACCAAGTGAGATCTTATACCTCAGGGTCATATCCTCTCCAAGGTCAAAACCAAACAAGTCCAAGCCTCTCAGGCTCTTCTCTTTCTCCTTAGAGACTTTCACACAGAAAGCACTTTTCTACATTGAACTGGTGGACAATCAAAGAGAACCAAATGTGAAAACAGGGGAGATGCAGAAATGAGGAACTGTCAGAGAAGGCATAAAAAAGAAGGGACTATGAATCCGTAAAATTTTGTTTATTTTGACAAAAACAGACTTGTTATACCTAGAAGGTGAAGACTGCTATGAAGCTATACAGAACAAATCAAAATTTAAATCTGCTACCAAACTGGGGAGAGAGAAGGTCAACTGAACTGAAAAAGGGTAATGATATTTGTATAGAAAAGAACGAGGAAAGGGAAAAAATCTGTTCATCTGCTAATAATCCATGGACAGGCTGCACAAAATTGCTGGAACTGGAAGATATCAGAAGAGCAGTTTAAAACAGCTGGGAGTGCTACAGAGGAAATTAAGTGTAAGATACACACTGGGGGCAGGTGACAAAAGAAAACACATTGCAAAACGGGTTATGTGAGGGTAGAAGAAACAAAGAAAGAATAAACCAAACAGGAAAAATAGGAGTCAGGTGAAGTGTGAAAATAAATGCCTCCGGTTACTGTCTGGATGTTCCAAATCAGTGTATTTTAGAAAGAAGACAAATAACAGTGGAACAGGCACCTGAGGAACAAAAATATTTAGTCAGGAAGAGGCAATAAAAACATACAGTGAAAGAGCAAAGGAGCTATACCTGTAACAGGAAAACACTCTGGTGTGGTGTAAGGTACACCCTTACCTTCCTCTAACAAAGGGCCACAAGTCACTCTCACAACTGCCTTCAGCACCTAGTGAGGAGCGAAACTCTGTAGGTGTTTCAGTGTTATACACACCTGAGGCGAAATAGCAAGTCCTCCCAACGGATCGCCATCCAGAATATCAGTCCCAGCATTGTAAACAATGATGTCAGGTTTTAATTCATTTAATGCTCCTTCCACATGAGTATGTACCTTCTGAAGATATTCTGTGTCCTCTGTACCCCACTCTAATTCCACCTTGCGTTTTATGGCGCCTAAAAAATAAATATTACCTGATAAAGCATTGCTTCAAAAGAAACTGCAAGATTTTGGTAAGCAATAGAAATTTTGTAAATGCACTGCATTTTCACAGAGCCCTGAATCAAAGGAAATTATTCAACTACTTGTTTTCCCAGCAAATGCAAGCAAAATGACCTTGAAAAAATTCCACTGAAGAGAGAAAATTAGATGCAGGGGAGAAAAAAAAAATTGAGACACAAGCAAAAAATGTTATTGAAAAGCAGCTGATCTACATGTCTGTTTACCAATCAGCAAAGAAATCATAAAGAAAATTAACTTAAAAGTAACCTAAATAAAGCATAAAGGAAAGAAAACACTGAATTGTTATTGCAGAGGAAATAGTTGGGGGAAAACACAAGATAAGTATCACTGAAAAATTAAGCTGTTTTATTTTTATCACAACACTCAAAACTTAACAGCAAGGGATCATGAATTTATGTGAACTGCTTTATGAATGTATAACAAGATTCAGCTTTGCCCCAAGCATTTTCAATTTAATGTTCTTACCCTGTAATCCTGCCAGAAGAGCAAATATCTATTCTTAATTTAAATCAAATTATTTCTAATGCTTCTAATAAAGCATCAGAAGTAGATGAGGAGGGTTGAGAAGGTACAGGAAAGAAACCCAAGGTTATACAGCCTAGCTGTGGGTGCTTTTTTAGAGTTTTGTGTTACTTGCAATGCTAATCAATCAAATCTATAGCAGCGGTGTTTCAAGGTATGACTCCTACCACCCCATACCCTATGCTTTGAATTAAATGACTTGGAAGTGCGGATTCAGCACCCAGCAAGTGTGCATGAACGTGTTCCAGACAGAATGATACTTATTCTCATGATTGCTGGGTAGGGTTTTCTTCTGCTCTCCATCCCTGTTCAGCATTAGCGAAGCATTCTTTTCCTTTCTTTATTTTATTGCATCAACATTAGTTTCAAAGATTTTTGTTTCTTTATGGTATTTTTCCTTCTTTTCTTATTGTTAGATAAGTGTAAGTCTGCACAGCTGTGCTCCTCTAAACAGCACTTAGAGCCTCTTCAGGGTGAAGAATCTGCTAGTTGGAGAGAGCTTTTGAGAAGGCAAACACATTAGCATGGGGAACAAATAAGTATTGTTCTGATGAAACCATCAAGGAGTTGAGACATGGTGAATAAGACTCTATGCCTCTGCAGGTCTCTTGTCTTCATCTCTACCACAAAACACAGATTTACAGAGATTAGTTATGACCCAGATGAGGAACAGATGGACAGTGATGGATCTGTAGGTTACAACAAACACAGCTTTTGCATTTTCTGTCCAGCTCTTGCTAATTAGAGAATGCACTTCTACAGCTTTGAGAACTCAGACCAAGAGCAATGCTTTTTTTAAGGCCTGAACTTTGAGGATCAGCTGTCAACTGTTTATGCTCACCCTTCAGTGAACTGGTCCTTCTCCCTGTCCATCTTCTCCTTTCTCTTCCTAAACTTCTGTGTAATACCAAACTACTTCCCCCTAGGGACCCAATACGCTTGTGGCTAAGCAGGAGGCAGTATTAGCTGTCTTTTCTTTTTCCTAATGAAGTGCATGGTGAAAAAAAAAAAAGGTACAGAAGAGACTGCTGTAATAAAACATGAGAAAATGAGTAGGAAAGTCGGTGATCAGTTAAGAGTTTGCCCTAAGGGTTCAAACTCTCAGCTTCAAGCCTCTACCTCTCTTCAAAAAGATGCCCTCTCTGATCTCATCTTCACCTGGTCACCTAGCAGGAGAGCGCTGAAGGGATTAAGCTACTGAACTCCTATTTAGACGCCCTTGTACAATCTACAAAGAGTGACATATTGCATGCCTTTGGCCAGAGCGTTCTGTGCCTCCTGCTTCATCCAAGGGGAGGGAGTGCGAGTACTGCCAGCTTCACCAGAGAGGAGAGGGGCCAGTTCAGTATTTCTGATTTGCTAATAAAAGCTTATTCCATTTTGGTCTTAATCCATCTGTTCAAAATGTTGCCATCTGATATACGAATAAAGGTATTCTTGGGGGG
>VWZZ01000194.1:425098-446869 GCA_013399095.1 Psophia crepitans
GGGGGGGGGAGAATAAAAAAATTAAATAAATCAATCTTTGTTTGCTTGCAATTTGTCTACTTACAGACATGATGTGCTTTAAAGTATCATTTTTTTGTTTAATACCTTGAAAATACATATACTATAACTTTCAAAATTTTTACTAGTTAAAAACCACAATGCACTGCACCTAATTAAGAAGAATCCAGATTAAGTAGGCTTTTCAGAATGACAGCATCATTGAAGAAACTCAACAGCAGAAGAACATTTTCCCCAGTAAACTACGATTCAGTTAACAAATAAAGCCTGTAACAAATGACAATGTTACAGAATCAAAGATCAAATAAACTTTAGGCTTTTGCATTCCGATTTAGCTGTTATCAACTCCCCACTAATTAGTTGTGACAGGTCACCAGACAATAGGCACATCACAGTACGGATAAACAAACAACAACAACAAAAAAATCAAGCACCAGCTCTTAACATTCATATGACTTCCTTCTCCTTCCCAACTTGTTTTGCATTCAGATGCACCTTGTTTTCCAGATGGTTATAAAACAAGCTCTACTGGAAAAACACCACCAAAATATGTTATAATTTACAACTTCCAAAAGAACATGAAACCTTTTTATACAGTACTAGCTAATCCTCAGAGAATTCTCTTCTAAATTTAGCGTAAGGGAAAGATTAAGTTCTAACAGTTATCTTCAAATCCAAAGGATTATTTAACTCACTGTTCTAAGCATGGCAGGAGCTTTTGAATGGACTGCTAACAAAGTCTGTGTAACACCCACACCTTGCATTCCAGAAATCCATTCTACAAGCGAGGGAAAACACTACAGTGTTAACACTATTGTGATACCTCACAGTGATCATTGAAAAGCGTATGTTCAACGTGAAATAAAAAAAATATGAAATAATTAAAAAAAATCTAGTTAACATTGTTGCAAGGAAGCTTATTAGTAAATGAGGAAGTTATTTAACACCACAGTAGGTCTTTTTGAAACATGAATTTCAATTATACTTACGTTTAGCAAATCCATCCCCTGGATAAATATATCTGTTGTATGCATCCATAATATATACCCGATGATCATCCATAAAGTCCCTCTCATGGCCATTTCCCTGAAGGAAATTTACAGTTAGCTATTCCGAGCATAGTAAAACAGAAATAAATAATCTGCAAATTTTAGAGTAACTGAGACTACAAAGATCTAGCACCTAAAACTCCTTTGTCATTCTCTTACTTACAGTCCTGAAGACTATTTTGAGGTGCAGAGTTTTGGGGTCTTTGACAGTATCGGTCTCAAAACTGCATATATTATCAAAATCAACACCCTTATAGCTTAGTGAAGGTAATTATCATAGATCTCATTGCACACATAAGAAAAACAAACAAAATTAGAACCTAATTGTCTTCAGCAGCATCACAAAAGCAACAGAGACCACCAAATAAATCCCTTGTCTTCCAATTGTGAAAAAAAAAAGAAAAAAAAAAGGTCACTCGACTGCAGCAGTTGATACCATATTCTTATACAAGAGCAATAAATAAATAATGCAGACTACAGCTCTTCTGACAATTCAAGCCTTGGCGAGATAAATAATCCCTGGAAAAATTACAAACACTAGAGACCCAACAATTTAACATATTGTTTAACACCAGGAACTCCCATAAAAAAAAATTGTACTGGGAGTAAAGATGGATGCTCAAGAGAAAACTCAGACCGTGAATATTTCCCCTTCCTCCAGATCTGAATTTCAATAGTATTCTTTTGGCTCTCATTTAGACTTTCTTCCATTAGTATAAAAAGCACCTCTTCTCAGTAATCACTAAGATAATTTTGTTGAAATCAGCGTACCATACAGGACCCCAGCCTCTCAATAGAATTTAAACTATAGGAGCAGACATTTCCACAGATTGATCTTCTGTAATTCAGTTATGTAATTTATGTCCCTGGATAGTTAAGATGTATTTCTGCTACAACTTCCCCTCATGGAAACAAACAAACAAACAATCAATGAGCTAAAGCTAGTTAATATGTGTGGAAAAGGGGATGGGAAGAACCAGAAGAATTGCATTTCTTCATGCTAAAGAATCACAACTCCCACTTATTTCTTCAGCATCTTTGGTCCACAAATAAACAGCTCATGAACAGAAATGTAGGTATGAGCCTGTGGGTGAACCATTTTCTTATGAAAGGTGAAACTCACCAGTGCACCAAGAATTGGAACACTTACAAGATGTGAATATCTGCGTACTTAAAAAGGATCTGCTGAGCTACTACTTCACACATCTCTCATTTCCCAAAGAAAGGAAATAAAGGGGTGATTTAGTATGCAAGAATGAGATTACCAGCATGAGACCTGAGAATCAAAATATATTCCAAAAAGCTTTTTTAAAAAAAAAAAAAACAAAAACACCCCAAAAAAGCACAAAAAAATCCACACCCTGACAGAGAGGGTTGAAGAGAATCACGAAAACAAAACATCTTGCTATTGCACAACCCATGTCCTTATTTCATGGTAATTTTGGGATACCTGAACTTGCAGATAAAGAAATGAGAGAAGACTGAAAACTTGCAGCCACTGGGCTTCCTCACTGCCATGGAACTACTTGAAAATGGTTTATTTACACACAGTAAATTACCATCACTGCTTCAGACTGGACATAATTTTGGTGCATTAATAGTTTTTCTAAAAATACTATTTCCCTCCTTCCAGGATTTATTTTGGAAATCCCACCAAAGATGAGATTTGTTTTCAGTGCCCACAGTAAATCACTTTAGCAGGTGAAGTGTGATGCATTCTTTACTTCATTAGCCTGAAGCCAGGCTTTCCATTAAAACACTGAAGGTCAAATTCATGTCCTGCAAAGGCTGCTGCAACGATCACGCACGCTGAGCTAACTGCAATTCCCTTTTAAGACAGTCTCGTCTCTTTTGGGATACTGATCTACTCTGGAGACTGTTATACCTCAGAGCAGTCTGCAACTCAAAAATATTTTTACATCTGTCCACATGATGGAGCTACAACTCAGTTTAATCTTATTAAACTGGCTTAACAGCCTTTTGAACCATAAAATAATTAAACAACTGAATTCTTCACAGTTTCCATCACCTATGATTAACTTTGTATTCTGGGAGTTGACAGTTTATACTATTATTAGACAAAATGGTATTTATCACATACTTGTGTTTCGAGCAAAACTTCTGTAGCACCGAATAAAGGTAACTACTCACCTGATGAGCATCCAGATCAATTATTGTGGCTTTGGACACCCCTTGTACTCTCTCAAATAAGAACTGGATATATAAGCAAAGAAAAATATGGAGAAAGTCATGAAGTTACGTGACAGATTAGAATGGAGGCTTCAAGCTTGCACAGTGTATTACTGTTCCAGTTTGAATGTAGCGTGTCTATTCACTTCACCCACCAAACAAATGGCTAAAAGGTTCTAACATGTTTAACTACAACAGCTCGAGTTACTTCACATTAAAAAATAATTTTTGTGGTTATACAGTAAAAAACCCTATATGTTTCCACCAGGTGAAATGCCTGAAACATGCATTTCAGAGTCACCTGTGCAGGTGTCTGCCTACCAGTACAGAAAGCTGGTGGGGTGATAGGAGAACGAGATTTCTACTCATCTCCTTTTTTGCCTACACTGTACCAGACAACACAGGATCAAGGACATGCCTTCCTAGAGCTTCCCACACCAACTTGTAAAGCGGCCCCTGCAAACAAGGCACAAGCCCAACGGCACCGAATAACGCAACAGAGCCGGGGTAACAAACCCTGCTGGAGTAATACTGGCTCCACGGAGATGTAGCTGGCACACCTGCCTCCCACACCAGCCAGACAGAAAAGGACAGGTCCGACTCAGGATTATAAAGCTGATCATGGCATCGGAGTGGAACCAGCAACAGCACAGAAAAAGCAACTGCAACAACAGCTGTGGGCTGGGACAGGGCCAAGCAAGAGCTGCACAGGCCCCAGAACATCAAGGAGCTCACTCCGTGAGACACAAACGATAGCACGAGTGAGGCGTAGCAGCAGGAAAGGAGAAACAGTCCACTGTGATGGCATTCGACTGCATAAGCATCGAAACTACTGCTTAGGAAAAGCTGCTGCAGGGACCGTATGCATTAAAGCCACCGGCAGTAACAGAATTCATTGCTTATTGCATGTCTGCAGAAAGAAATATTTTTTAATTCTTTGAGTCTTCACTGTGACGAGTTACTGTCTTTCATACAGACATGGTAAACCCCAAAGATTTTGTACAAACTGCCAGCCACTATAATTTCTCAATCTGTATTCTGATGACAGGGAAAGTAGAACGCTCTGCTCTGGATTACTTTTCTGCAAATTGCCATGTACAGGAATTAGGATGTTATGTCATATGGTGCACTGCAATCATTACAACTTTTTTATGTTTGATTATTACTGATACTTTAATATTCTAGTATACAAATACACCATCATACATTTGATAAAAATAAGCCCTAATTGCAGAAAGCTCTTGCTTCAGCTTTTCAACAGCTAAATACCAAATGCATTCATTCACATTCAGTGATTATTTTGGAGGCATTCACATTTTTATTCATTAATTTGAACCACTCTGAGCGCTGTATAGTGCAGCTCGATTCAGAGAGAAGATTTCTGTCTCTGCTGTGACTATAGCCACTGAAAATAATGTGGAATTTTCAGGTTCAACTGCAAGGCTAGGATAATTATCATTGAGGATATTAAAAGTCAGTCTGGTTTGATTTTGAGTGGTTTTCTGCAAGAAGACATTATTAATGCAATGGTAGTCGTTCATATTTACATTTATAATTCTGACCCCTGCAACTCCTCCCTTCCACTGAACAATACTGCAGATGTGTTATGTTCCGCAGCACCAAGTGCCACACCATCTTCCTGTTCCTACCCATCTATAGATAGCTTTATTTTCTCCTATTAAGATGCAAATTAGTTCTTATGAATTTATGTGGATCATTTTCCCATTTGCACAAAAAGTAAAAAAATACTGGTGTAAGAGTACATCTTACCTTTATAGCCAGTGTGATATCTGCGTATGCACAAAACCCTCCACCTTTGTCACTTGAACAGTGATGAAAACCGCCCCCTAAACATCAAAATGTTAAGAGGTGAAAAGCTAGATCCTAAGGAACGTAGATGGTCTTTGCAGAGACAGAGATCACTCACATTTCAGGCACTGTTTGTTTCTTTAGCAAATACCGCACCTAGAACTGTTAAGCCCTTACCCAGCAACACAAAACATCTCACAGGGTTTCTGTACATATCTTATGCGTGGCCTATCAGGCCATCGGGCACGGAATCTGCAGATGCCCAGATTAAAGGGAATTGTCCCCTTCATCCAGCAACCCCCCTAAGAACTGAGAAACTATGTACACAACACGTGGGGCCTCCATAACAAAGCATATTGCTTTGAACCTTCAGCTCCTGCAGGCATATGGGTGTTGTATAATTAACATTATGGGGCAGGTGCAAAGGGCATGTTCCTAAGCTGAACACCAGGTTAAAAAAAACAACCTAAGAACTGAGGTGTTATGATTATTTGCACATGTCATTGCCTTTTGCAAGCACTCAGACCAGAAGCAGCTTCAAGAACTCCTCCTTAAAACACACGGCAACTCTTTACATGAAAAAAGTATTTGAACCTCTCTCTCAAAACCATATTTTTTATAAATTAAATTAGAACTTTTTATTGAGAAACTCACTAAAAATATCTAAACGAGAAGATCACTCTATATGGCAGTAAATATGACAGGTGTTTGGGTTTGGTTTTAATGTACATTTAACTCTTAATATTGGATATTCACCTTGTAGAAGCTGTAAGAAAGAATCCCAGAATTGATGAGCTCCATGAAAATGACAAGCTAAGTCTTACATGACACAGCATATTGCTTCAATAGCTCACTGGCATTGCGTTGCTATTTGCTGTGAGCAGAACAGATTTATGTTCACTGTGTTCTTTATAATTTGTTCATTCAAGTCTTTCAGGAAAAACTGTGCAGCCAAAAATAAGACACCAACTGGTACAGCCCTGCCCTCCAGCATATCAACCAATCCCTTGATCTGGGGTAATATATAAATTAGCTGATGATAAGACGCATGAAAGTTATTTTATAATTTAAACAAAGATTTAATTGAAATATTTGCATTTACACCAATCATTTTTCTTTAATTTTTTCCCTTGCTACTTCAATCCAAACACTTTTCCTTACACATGCTATCTTTATCCATTTCTTTTTTCTTTCCAAAAAATATTTTATTTAATTATAAAACTGCAACACAGGTGATAGTGGAGGAAAAAACAAATCCAGACTTTTTCCATTTTTTCCCTCCTTTAGAGTTGATTTTAGTTAAAATACAATCCGGTCACTTTCTGTTACTAGAAACAGAATACACATCATGCTAAATGAAAACAATCTGATTTTAAACACAGTATTTCAAGGAGCATTCAATGGACTACATTTGTACTCACCCACATTGATCGCCCAGCCTCTATCAACAGCAAGTTTTCCTGCCTTAAGAAAATCAGAGTGAGAACCCCAGGAATGAACACAGCAATCAATCAACGCTGTCTGCTTCCACCCCAAACACAACGCTTGGCATTTGGCCATGCCCACTGAATTTTCAGGTGTTTTACCACTGCGGGTCATTCCGAATCAGATCTCCAAATATGAACCATACAAAACCATCCTCAGCATAATTAGTTGAAATAATATTTGATATCTCATCTGTGTTTCATTCTCTGGGAGTCAAACAGATCTAAAACTAACTGCAGTTTGCAGAGATAAACACCAACCCCTAGCAGGCAAATGAAAAAGGGAACACACAAATGTTGGTAAGAGTAAAAAATGAGCAAGAATCTCCTAATATCCTTCCTGACCTTGTTAAAAAAAAAAAAAAANATCAAGTTTTAAAAAAAAAAAAGAAAAAAAAAAAGGTCGAAATCCTGAAAATACAGATTAACAGTTTCAGCTGGCACTGGGGAAAATGCTACGGTATGAAGTATCCTGTGACAACTTTCGTTTTTTAAATAATCTAACACACATAGCATAGAATATTACCAATCTTTTTCCCTCCAACACGGAAAGACTGTATCTGTACCTCCCCTTTGAACTAAAGTGACATTCAGGGAAAGGAAAGTATTGACAGAAGAGATACACAAGGCTCGAATGATGAAACCTTAATTGAAAGGCCTGACAGCTTTTGGCCAGAGTCAAGCAAGTGTAACTGCAGTATTCCTTAGGTGTTATGTTAAAAAAAGGAATGTATTACTAGCTATAATTAAAAAAAAAGGAGGAAAAAAGGTAAAAACAGATTATTCTGTTCCATAATCATGGAAAGAACATATTACACACCATATAGAAAAGGAAGTTTAGACAGTTGAGAGTTCTGCATCACCAATATTTATATTTGAATAGTTCTAATTTAGTACTAGAAAAACTACTGGGAAGGTAAACATCATCCTGTTATGAATGTGCTAACTTACACAAATTAGATCTTGAGAAAGGACTGTCATTTCTGAATTATAAAACCCATTAAGTCACAGGGAAAGCACATTATCTGTGATTTAGCATACTTCCTAGGGATTCCGCACCAAAGAACAATCTTCCCATATTGCTAAAATAATCATTAATAAGTACAGGAACTCAACAGGAATTTTCATGATAAACAGAACCATCAGGAAGAGCAGAAGATTGTACTTCTGACTTGCACTATACAAATTTTACTGGCTGATGAATCAAAACTGCTTATAAAGCACATACCTATTTTCCCATATTGAAAACAAAAAAAAAACCAAAAAAAAAAGGTAAAAACAACACCATATGGCATCAAGATCAAGCCAAAAGTGACCAGTGATGTCACTGGTATTTCAGGAGACATGATCCAAAGACCTAACAGATAATGAGTGGCTACCTCTTCAACATGACCACATTTGCAGCTAGTGAACATGCACTTATGAATTAAAGATAACACAAGCACAGTGAAAAACATCACAAAACTATGTGAGAGTATTGACTCATTAGAACCAAGCTGAAACAGATTTCATACACGCGCACTTCTACCATTTCCTTCATTCCTCATCCCTACTGTACAGAGAGACAGCGTGGCTCTGACAGGAGAAGACTCTGCATGTTCCTGTTCAGACCCAAAGCCCTCATCTCAATAACCACTACCAATTGCCATCAGAAATACGTCACAGAAGAGAACCGACCGTGAGTCTGAAGTCATGCTGAAGGACTAAATGGAGAGAGGACAGAGCTACTTCTTTCTTTGCAAGTGACAACCAAAAATTTTTAAGCACCTTGAACTATATGAACCACACGAAACCAGAATTCTTTCCCTCTGTTATTACCTGGTCTGTAAGATCAGGTTTAAAAGTCATACTACCATCAAACTTCCCAGCAGTCCACTGAAAGCAAGATGACTACACAGATATCAGCAAAACCAGTTTGGTTCTATCTCTGGTTCCCATTGAGAAACTGCCAGGAGAAAATAAGATGTTCCAGGCGGTTTATGCAGGTTTGCATTAGGGAGATGCACAGTGTTCCACTTCTGTCACCTCTGCTTTTGCCAGTTAAACAACTAGGAGAGGAGGTAACGCTTTCTGTTATCTACCCTATTTCCATAGTCCAGTAAGGCTAGAGATTTATCTGGAACTTACCAGGCTCTTTCCAAATTCATAACTAAAATGTCTTTAAAGGTTGTTTTAACATTTTCAGTAGTTTATTTGGTTATGCAGACTTTTAGGTTTCACAAAAACATCACACCCCACTACACCGTACGAACATTTTCACATATTTCCTTACCTCACTATTCTTTAAATAACATGCGCATCCAAGATGACAGAGCAACACAAGAGAACTGAAGTAGAATTAGGAAATGGGATTTAAGAACAACAATAGTTGGAGAAACAGAGTCCAAGGCAGGCAAGATACACACAACTTTTATTTTATAGAAAGCTACTTCCCACTCACAAGCCTGAATTAAAAATCAGACTCTATGACCTGCAAGGATACCTAAACATGGTAAATGTCACAGGACTCGCTATTATCCTCGTGACTTAGGAAGAAACCACTGGCCATTTTTACTTAAGCAGCAGTTAACTCACTTCGCAAAGACAATTTCAGCATCAAGGAGGTGACTTGTACACCTTTCCCTCTACTATCCCCCAGTGCAAAAACTTACTGGAAAGCTTCCTTTGCTACTTCTCTGCTATGATCATGGCTCTCACCTCTTCCTCCCATCAAAGGTTTTCCTGAACACAGGCATCTCTACGTTGATAGATTTTTCAACTGCTCCAAGTACTTCACAGTATCATGCAGAGCCACATTACATAAACACGACACTCCTCGTTATAAAATGCACCAGTTTGCAACACAGCTCAAATATGATGATATACTTGTACTTTTCAAGGAGCTCCAGATTTTTAAAGATCTGTGACAAGTGTTTCGGATATTACAAAAGGAGTTAAGATGACATGCTCAAAAGAATTAAATTGCACCGTTAGAAGATGTTTCTGAATCTTAACAGTAGATAATTAAATCCAGTCACAAGTTGTTCAGTCCATTCTATTCCTTTCTCTGCTACCTTTTGGTAACCAAAAACAACAGCTGGCAGAGAGTTACTTTTACACACACACTTGCAAATCCAGCAGTTGGATGGGACACAGATTTAACAACAAGACTACTAAAACACTGAAAGAAATTGACATTCCTCCCACTTCCCACCCCAATAAAGAATTGGGCATTGAGTAGTTCTATCATTAAAAAGTAAATACAACAGGAAAGCAGGATATTTCATCCTGTCTTAAAATCTGTAACAACTGGGTCTCTACTTTCATTTCACATAGTAAAACCCAAGAGGACTGAAACTTAATAGTGCCCAGATCCACTTATACACACCAATGATAGTAGCAACAGTTAATCTCTCATCAGCCCCACAAAATTAAAGAAAACTCGGAGAACTGCTTCACCAAACTTTTGGGCTCACTCCCACCACTCTTGTAGGTCAGACACAAAGATTCAACCTTTTCCATTGCTTCCAAAAACCATACTGCATTGCCTTTTATACACTAGTCATAGAAAAACTCTTTATATTATGTCTTTAACAAATCCTTGATACATTCCTGAACGTAAGCACTTAAAAATAAACCTTGAGTCCAGATTACCAAGTACCTACATTTCTGTTCACAGAACTGGGAAGCTATCTATTATACTATTTCTGAAAATAATGCCATTACTTTATTGTTCATTAATGACTCCCCAGTCTTGCTCATCTTTAATATCTAGCAGTTGCAATAAATTGTACAGATGTACTCCGAAAGGCTTGCCAACCCACAGAGTAGTGTTCTTCAATAACTGGCTTCAAATAGACACAGAAAAAGCAATACAGGCTTCTATCCTTTTCACATGCACCCACTGTAACCACTACCTTCAGGAAGAGTGGCTAAGATGCAGGAAAAAAATCTATTTGTAATATTAATGATTTCAGATAGGATTATTTGTCTTCCATTTACGTAACTGTTACAGCTCAGCACCCGTGAAGAGAGATCAGGACTGTTCGCATCTCCTCCCAGCACCATGCTGTATGGTTTCTGAACTCTAGCTCTAATATGACAAGGAATGATACTAAGGGCAGAAAAGGTTCCATTAGTTACCGGTTTACAATTACGAAGGCATCTTTTCCTCAATACATGGTTTAAATAACTCAATCTTTGCTCCAGATATTAACTGTTTTCTTTCCTCCTACTTCCTCAGCACCTCTACTGTCAATTCTCAGCCAAAATTAGACATCTGGTGACACTTCCACAGCTCTTCTGAGCAGAGCGTTCATGTAACTAATTAGAAAACAATTCTGTTAAGGTGAAACAGGCTACGTCTCACTTGAGTATAGTATTTACAAAAGAAAAAGTAGATCAATTAACTTAAATCATTAAAATGAGCAAGGTGATATGATTTTTAGATTTAAATGCCTACCTAGTCTCAAGAGCAACCAAACCTCTTCCCATACAATGCCAGGGCCGTTTGGTAAATATGGGCTTCAAAAATAGCTTCTATATTATTATTTCTGAAACCTTCTGCTCCTAGAGTTTACATTATATGAACGCTGTTCAAAACTAATTCAGTTTCTGTATTTGCCGTAAGTCCTGCCATATCTATCATAGTCTGCCCAGGCTCTTCCGCTTCTGCAAATCATGGACCATAAAATCAGCAATATCCTTCACCTGGGTGGTTGCTAACAAGCAACAAGTTTTGCTCATATTTAGGACTGCACGCAAATTCCCTGTCCTCTACAGGGCTCAAGCCTTTGAGCTAAACTCACAGGTTTATAGTGTTTCGATCACCAAGTTTAAATATGATAAAAACGAACCAAGGCACCTTACCATGATTGTTCCTCCTGTCTGGGTTCGCAGAGGTTTCAAAACTTTTCTCTGAACAACAAAGTTGGGAAGAAAGGCAACTGGTGGAATTTCTGTGATTGTAGCCACAACAAATGACCACTACAAGGGGAGAAAAAGAGAGTTCCAGTTAACATAGCCTGTCTTAACGATGACATTTAGATCTCTCATCAGTTGCTACTTACTGAAAAGGAGTTCACAGGTCCTTAGCAAGATTTTTAATATTTTTAGATGGAGGTGGCCACAACAGTCCTTATTAGTTACCTCCAAATACATTCATCCTCAGGCTGTTAACTATGAGAATCATCACTTTTAACCACCCTCACTACATTTTTCAGATTTTAGTGCTGAATGGTAATAAATCAGCAATTTTTTAACAAGTTAGTATTTCAGAAAATGTAATATCCCTGAGATTGGGAAGAATAATTGTGGAATGTCCTTCAGCAGTATTAATAGCAAGCTACACTTGATATATTGTTCAAACCTAAAATATCTTTTCCCATTGTCAAGTTGAAAGGATATACCAAGGAGAAAGGAAAAACAAACAGACAACTCAACTGAGAAATTCAAATACTTAAGTGAACACACAGTGCAAATTTCAGCATGGAGAACTGATTAAAATTTATTTAGCATATTAAACACTTCTGGAAAACATTTCAAGGAAACATTTTGTTAAAAAGTCATATCATCAAGAACATGATCTGAAGGTTAGAACACAAAATATTTGCAATATGCAAATATTTTTTTGCGAACACATATAGATTACTTCAAAGAACTTCTACTGACAATGCTACCAGTGATAACACTTCTAAATATATTTCAAAGTGTAAGTCACAAGCACTATACCTCTTCATCCCATACGGAAACATTCAGGTACTGAGAACTATGAATTTGACACCCCGTACGAGTGAAGAGTAAGCAAAGCTGAGGACACTCGCAGAACAGTGCCGAGCCCCAAGACAGGCACTGCTTCAGCCTCAGTCCTTTGCTGTGTCTGTGTAGTTCCCAACATATGCAGAAAGTCACTGGACTGTGAGGAAGGTCCTGGGGTTCCAGAATGCAGCTGTAGACTCAGGGAAATGCTTCTCAAAAACCAGTACTGTAATACCTGAGAAATATATTGCCTCAAACTGTGGACTGGTTTGGTTTTAGTTCAATGTGCTAATTTTCTCTTCTAACATTTCCTGCAATCAATTCTCAGAACAGCTATGTATATACTCGAAAAGGAAATCAAAAGGAATTGGTTTTATAAAATTGTATACTTTGTCATGTTGTAAAAATAAAAAATCATTTCAAATAGGTAAGGACTACATTAATTACGTTTTCCAGGCTGTCAGTTGGCTTCCATAACACAAGTCTACATGCATATTAATTTCCTTTGATAGAGAAGAAACCCTTCAAATCTGTGGTGTCATTTATTTTTTTTTAAATCACTTTTTTTGCACTGAAATTGCATATATCAGAATGATACCAGTTACTATTTCCTTTGGTAGATCCTCACTCTCACTCAGTCATAATCCTACTACTGATTCTCTAGTAAAGTTTTGTAGACATGTAATTATGTAACTTCACAGAAATTAAAACTTGGTCTGGACTGAGGGAAGAGTAATAATCACACACAAATACTATTCAATAATGTGCCTTCACTTATTCTTTCTAGTTATCAACTCCATTTAACTTTATTTCTACCACTAATATCATAAAATTTTTAAGTTATTTATCTTTCTGTGTTTTGGATAAATAATGCATGAATTTAAGTTTCAATTTCTAAAAAAAATAATCACTCCCTGTTTTCTTAAAAGGAGTAAAAAAGTCAGGTTATCCCTTAACCAGATATATTTTCCTTTAATACATACCTCCTATAAAATTAACTATTAGGCAGTATAACTAAATGTGTCCAACTGTAATACTATACCAAAGCGTTACATCTAAAAAAAAAAACAACCCAAAACCAAACAAAAAAACAACTTCAAGAGTTTGTAATTTTCCTTGTTTAAGCCCAAACTCTATGATAACATATACATTTAATGAGGATATTCTTGCAGGACTTTACTTATAAAGTATTATCATTATTAACTTGAATTCCTTAACTATAAGGATTCTTCCTAGTAAGGGTAAATGACGAATTATTTCAAAATAGCAGTGTTCAAGGACTAAAAGTTAAACTGAGAAGTAGTATTAGGAAGATAAAGTAGTTGCTTTTATGCTGATACATCCTGGATTAATATAAACAGCCCTTGATGATCAAAGCCAACCTCTGATGTACTGCCTTTCATGTTATGCATTCATTGCACTACAGTATTTTAAAATAGCCAACAATACATCAAATTAAAAAAGTGCAGTTTTGTTCTTTAATATCTAAATTTAAACTGTGTTTAAATCTTTGATAAGTTCCTGGAGCTAGCCCCAACGTCAAGGGAAAATTCACAGACTTAAAAATCCAACACCAAGCAACTAACGTGGTAATATATTTAGAAGCTTGCCTGGGACAAAGCTATTTGGGTCCATCTTCAGCAGATAAACTATGGGTTTAGCTTGAATTAACATCAGATAAAAATCACAAAGGAGAGGAGGAAGCTTGTAATTATCACAGAAAGTTTCAGGTCAAGGTATGAAGGCGTAAGACATTGCACTGGTAGAAACCAGTGCCAGCCAGGGGACACACCCAAGAAAACCAACCAGCCAGAACAATTCTCGTGCATCAGTCTCCAGCCTCTCAAGCAACGAGCTGGAAGTATTAAAAGGAAAGAAACAAACCGCTGTGAACCAAATGCTACCTTATCCTTAAGAGGTTTACTCGTTGCTTTAGCTGCAAGGAATGCCCTACAGCATTTGCGCAGCGGTGTAAATATGGAAACCTGGCAGACCTTGTTCCCTGTGACTAAGTATTCATGTTCAGGGTTTTCAACAAACCTAGTCAAATATCACTACCTCCAAACTAACATTTTTGTGTACTCCTACAGACCTTTACCTGACACATTAACATTTACATGAAAATTTAGGTAAAAGGGATCAAATTCTTTTACCTGCTCTCATGAGTTTTGAAATGAACTTTTTACAGCAAACCACTATTCATCTTCATAAATTTTTCACCAGTGCTGTTTGAAAAGACTTGAGCAAGGAAACAGCAGAGTGTAGGAAGCAAACAGAGACAGCAGATGACAGCGTGAAACTGCATGAACTGAGGAACTGGGCAGGGGAATTTTAAGCACTTCTGAAGGTGCCCATTTTATCCAGACCAGCACCGATGTGCTCAGCTGGTCACTAACACACAGCCCACAGCCCGAGATGCTCTCTGCGCTGTCTTACCGGAACGCTGCGTACAGGCAGTAGCATCACAGGCTGAACCAGTGAGTTTATGAGCCTGCTTCTCCCGCCTTCGCTCCCGAGACTCGTACCTCCTTCCCCAGGCATGCTGCCGATACCACCGCAGTACAGACAGGTACTGCTGGTCTCCTGGCAGATGCACCAACGCGACCAGGCAAGCGTCAAAGCACACAAGCACTTGAGCACCAGAAAACACTCCCTATAATCACTTCAATTCACTTTTCACTAGGCAGAAAAATTTAAATTTCTAATAAAATTAGTAACTTTTTCTTTTTAAACCTACATAATTTGTAACTCTATGAAACAGATTAAAATGTTAAGTTAACTGAGCGATCACCTGTTTCGGATCACTCTCAGAAACGCACATCTTGCGTTCCACTGACGCACAAGCATTATCCTCATTGTTTGCGTTTCAGTGTTCGCTCGCATATATTAGCATAGAACCGCTCATAGATAAAAATGGTTCAACTGAAAGACTTACATGGTCTGAAACTAGCTTTAACCTCACTGTCTACCTCTTTCCAAAATTTCAGAATGCTGATACACAGGAAACTCATTATTTTACATAACACTAGAAAAAAGCAGTAAGTGGAAAAGTACTTGCAAGCAAATTATCCAAAGTCCAGTCATTACGTTAGATACCTATATTCTTCAAAAGAGTAACCAAGGGGGAATCACCTCAATTCAAAAGGCCAAATTTTCTTGTTAGGACTCATCATGTTACCTAAAGCAGGGAACAGGGAGACCCCTTCCTTCCAACATAGAGCCAATTTCCAGTACTGTTTGATCTGCTTTGTGCGTACCATTTTGTTTCTCTTCAACCAGCCAGCTTCTTCAGCTGCTGCTAAGATACCAAACATCATCCCTCCTTGCAAGTGTATGGAATTTCCTACCAAATTCATGCCCAAATTTTAAGTGATGTATACTCCAGCGACCCATTATTTTAAAAGACCTACGCATTCCCAGAAACGCAAGCACCTCTGCAAGTCATCAGATCCGATCTAACATAAAACAATGCCATTTATTGATGGACAGTATTTGTCTGGGCACAGCAGACTTTGGATTAGGCAGTACAGAGGATACCCAGGGCCTTTTCATGTCTAGCTCTGTTACTTTTCATTTGCAGCTAAGCACTTCTAGCTTTGCTGCTTGGCAGGAATTTGCTGGCATGACCAATACAACATCTTCCAGTTTCTATAGTTGCAGGAAATACTCTCTCAAGAAAAGGAGAACAAGAGATACACAGTTAATCACATCTGAATGCACACGACAGTACTGGTTTGGAACACCACAACACAACTTATACAGACAATTCCTCGTGAAGCCATCCTGTAGGTACTAAAAATATTATTATGGTATTCCAAACTGAGCTATGCACATTACACTCTGCTTCAAAAAAGTGATTCAGTAAGAAGAGGTGGGTGGTTATGTGGAATTAAAAGCTCAATATCAAGAATAGCTGCAATAAGATCAAATCTAACGATGTATGAAATTGCATGTAACTTTATAGCACAGAATGAGGAGGCGTAGGAGAACTCAGAAAAGGAGTAAGAGTGAAAAAAGATCACACGAATAACAGATCCCTTACACAGAAAAAGAAAACATTCCAGAAACAGCAATACGAAAACTCTTTCACCATGGGAGGGCAAAGATGACTCAAAATAACTTCTGAGTTATGAAATGGAAGATTATTTCCAATACAAACCCCTTCTCTGCCCTCCAACTAAAGAATTGCAAAATAAAAGCAATGTCACCTGCCCTCATAAAGCAATCCTTGCAGTAAAATACATCCAGTGAAGTACTCCGTTTCAGTGCTCTCAAATACATTTTCAATTTCAGAACTACATTTTACCAGACTAAATCAAAACTTACACTCTGGAAGACTGAACCCCTGGTACTAAAGAGAGTATCATTTGCATTCCAAACATCAGCATTTCCTTATGTTCATTTAACTTGCCAAAATGTCATTTCAGGTCACCTACATAACAGGGTAGACCTTCTTTCCAATCCTCCCCTCTACAGTGTGAATTGCCTACTATTTCTATGTTTTCCTTTCAGTATTTCCAGTGATGATGCTGAAATAAAAATATAGCATTCTGCAGTCTGTACAAGTTGATTCTGTAACAAATCTAGCAGGATATCTGTTGCCCTCGATACCGATTCTAGACAGTTTGCTTGAAAAACACAATAATAAGTACAGCACCTTCAATTTATTAAGGTAGCGCCTTGTGTGAACAACCAGGAGATCTTCATCAGTAGCTTCCCGTGCCTGTACAATCAAGTCATCTGCAATTAGTTTTTCTTCTGCAACAGGAGAGAAATAACAATTGGCATTGTATACCATTGCTTAGCTTCCCATAGTCCACCCTGCCAATGAAGCTACTTTGACCTTGAGGTAATAACTTCATCTTTAATGTAAATCACTGAAGCAAGTGATTTACAAGTTTTCCAAATACATACCCTCTATACGGGTAAGCTATTAAGGTAGTGTGTACATGATTAAATATTGTTTACAGAAAGTTTGCAGTGTGTAATCATGGTAGCTTCCTATTTAAACTAAAAGACAAGACAGGTAGTGACAGAGGATGGACAGACACAAAAGAATCTGTACTCTCTAGGGCTTGATATGCTAGGGCAGTCTTGGTGCTCGTACCATCAAATACTCACTACTCTTTAACACTTTAAGGAATCTCATGTTTGATATTAGTATTTAATTTCCTAAATCAGAGGAGAATAAAAAAAAATAAAATTCTAAAAATAATTGCGTAGAAGCAGATGGAAGCAAACGTTTACACTTAATTAGGATGTTTCTGTCACAGTCCTACCTCCATTAAATTTCAAGAAATCCCAATGACCAGCTATTAATTCTTCCTCTTAGAGACCAAAAGACTGTTTATTTAAAAGTTACAAAGTATCACTCCAAGATTTAAGAATGTGATCAAAGACAGTGCATTCAAATGCATATATCTGGATATACTTGTCAGGAAGTTCAAGTTAGGGTCAAATACAAAAGTCAAGTGGTGCAGAAAAGCAACTTTGCTTTGCATGTGATCACTACAAACAACAAATACAACGCACCATGCTGAACTTCCCAAATTCTGGTATTTAATTGCTGCACTGCTGCAGCCACCTAAGACTATAAGTCTTCTGCAATTTTATTGTTGGAGAAGGAAGAAAAAAAACTCAAAGGTGAGAGATTTTGTTCTGAAGCGCCATACAAGAACAGCATCTGCAACAATATTTGGTTTGGCAAGCTTATATTTCTCCTAACTGAGGCTTGAGAAATGTTTCATTCATTCATTGCTGTCAGACAAACCCAAACTGCTAACAGTTTCATTCCTGAGGAAGGAGAAGGTAAGTGTAGAAAGATTTTGACTGGTGATTTTCTAGAAGGTGATAAGGAACAGCGTAGGTCTGCTGTTGCCAGGAGCTGCTACAGAGCCAGAGAAAACCAGGAGCACTTTGGAGTATCCTTTGACTTCTTTCTGCTTTACAAAGCAAGGAGTGTAAAACAGTTGGGAAGACTAATTACCTGTGAAAGACTGAGAGTAAAGAGCAGACACTTGATAAGGAAAGGAGCTAGAGGAAAAGAATTTACACAGAGAAGGAGCAGAAAGGCAGAAGTTTTGATTTATTAAGAAAATGGTCGTGGAACCCAAGACTTAATTATTTAAGGTTCTTAGAGGGAAGATCCAAAACTCAGCTACTAAATGGAGGGTCAGAATTTGTTTAACCTTGGTTAAACGAATACAAGGCAGCCTGAAGTCTGAAGGGCAATACTTAACTGCAAAAGACTATCAGTTGTAGGAGTCATTGGGACCACATAAATGAAGAGTTCTGGCTCTCAGGCAACCTTTGTCTTGGCAAGAGAAAAAGCTCTTTTTTGTTGGATTGGTTTTTGGATTTTTTTTTTAATCTTGATGAGCAAGCTTAAACTTCAGAGGAACAGATGCTAAGATTTTACAGGCCCTGATCCCAACCTTGGTTCTTACATTCGTATTTGCTCAATGTATTTCTGTCTATATCTTCCAATTTGTTTAAAAAGCAATGATGAGCACCATCCCATCACAAGAAGCTCTGCACGTCACCAGAGGTGTCTCAAAGCTCTTCCCAAACTATCAGAATAATATCATGAGGCTGATAAAGAATGGATTTATACAAGATACATCTATCACTTAGCCTGAAGAGCGCCATTTGCCAGCAGACTGTCTGCAGTCCAAATGGAATAACTTAAGTTAAATCCCACAGCAAGCCGGTCATTAACACCTGCAGTTTGACAAGCCACGAGAAGGAAAGCCCCAGTTCTTGCTACATCAGGTGTAAAGCAATGGAATTGCAAGCCAAACCGTTTGTAAGCTTACAGCTAACACAGGAAGGATTTTCCATTCATTGCTACAAAGCTGAAGCCTGCCTGATGTTTTAGATCCAGGCCTGGTCCTCAAAAGAAAGAAATAACTGGAAAGGTAAATGGCACCTATTCTCAAGAGGAAACTTAAGGGAAGTCTTGTTCTCATGGATCTATAGAACTGAAAAGAAGTGTCTGAATCATTACAAATCTGTTGAGTATCAGAACGCAGCACACTGAGCTACGTCCACAAGGCTCCAGCATTCTGCACCTAACTTGGGCTAGGCTGAAAGTCAAGATTCTGGAGTTCACTTCAAAGGTGGAAACAGTTCTCAAATATCCCACATGAATACATGTTGTAAAGTTCAGGCAATGAAGTTCTGCTCTTCACACTCATTCAAACTGCAAAGACCAGAAATATTTTAAGATGGTCTAAGACAGCACTATGCTCGTGTTTCTCCTTGCTCCTTTTTACTCGCAGTCTTGTAATGCTCCGAGCCAGACCGAAACAAATCCAACTAGTTACTCTGACTAGTATTATTCACGCCTCTGGGGAGAACAAATCATTTAATGAGCTTGAGTTTTTAATCACATTTCACGAGCTTCGGTCTGCACAGACACCATGCCTGAGCTCAAACCAAAACTGGGTTTATTTAGCAGAGCAGGCTAGAACATACATTTTCAAAGGACCATGAAACCAACCTTTGTACTGAAAAGCCCTAGTGTGGGATGTTTGCTCTAGCATTGCAATTTCATCTTTTAAATATTTCATAGGCAAGATCTTCAACAATGCGTAACACATGACATCCAACTCACTTCAAAAATCCTACAATCAATTTAACTTGCTAAGCCTTAAGTACGCAAATACATAAAAATAGCAAAGTACTCCAAATATGATTAAAGAGCGTAGCTCAAATCTACGCAGTGACAATGTACAGTCACTATTATACTGCCAATTATTAACAGAAGCCTGCGTTAACTTTGTAATTTCTATTAGCTTTTGTGCAAATGTTGGTCTAAGAGGTACCGTCTGTTACTTTACCTTTCAAGAAATTGATTACTTTCCCCCATTTCCCTGCATCAAATGGATGCAGTTTCTCAAGTCCCATGAATGTGATGTTGTAGTCTGGAGAATATACGATAGGCCAGCATGCTGATGGAGCATCCTCATACAACTCAGTTCTGTGAGGCCTTGAAAAGCAAAACATGAGCTAGTCATCATTTTCAGCAACCACTTACAAAGTCAAATGTTTTTCGCTAAATTTCCAAATTCCAAGTTAGAGTCCGTACTGATACCAACTTTACATTAGGAATGATTCCTGACGATGTTATTTCCCTCAGTAACTGTAGGAAACACTTGGTCGTTTAACTGTTCTTCACTGGCTGGGTCAGAGAGTGCAACATCTCTCACTTCCAATCAGTACAGTTAAACTCCTGAACAAACCAGTAGGAGGGAAAGAAAGAATAACCAAAGCCTGAAGAATGTTCATCAATGAATCATGAATATGAAGTTCAGACAATACTTAATGGAAACATTTGCTTCTTTCCCCGCATCTTTCCAAGTTCATCAAGCAGCACCTCTTAGAAGGATATCCAGTTTTACAGACAACATAACCTTCAACAAATATATTACCAGACTCACATTTTAAAGTGTGCATCAAAACACACTTGAAAAAAACAAACCACACTGCTCCTACACACAATGCTTCTAACGACACCAGGCTGACAAGATTTTTAGGATTCTTTCCCAGGAGCAACAGACTGTTTTGTGACCAGTTCAGCAACAGTAAAGAGGCTTGGTTTTTTATCTGCATAACATACAACCACAGGACATATTCTCACCTCCAGATCTCATGTCCGTAACCCTGAACCAATACTTTGCTTTATTTCCACCTCCAAAATCTTGTATTCACCAAAACTCAGTGGCAGAGCCCTCCTTGACAACCCATTCACAGAACAAGCAATGCTATGCTCTGCATTTACAAACACACACGCTGGCTATTCGGTGGACGCCCGTGTGCGCACACCAGGCCGGCCAAACCCCGAGAGGTGATTCTGTGTTCCCACTCAGGCCGTTCCACCCGCTGCGGCCTCCCGTCTCTGCCCCAAACCCTGCGTTACCGAGTTATGCAGAGACATCTCTCGCTCCCCAAACATAGCTGAAGTCTGCAAAAGGCTTCGCAACTTACTGAGACAGAAGGGTCCTTTGTCAGGTGAACAATACAAACAGAAAACCCTTATTTCCAGCCTAAATATGCTCAAAACTACCCTTTTAAATCCAGTCAAAACCAACAGACAACACAAAGACAATGGAGGTTTTTCACCAGAGCCTGCGTGCCCGACCCCCACACGCCTCCCACAGAGCGAGCCAGGGCTCCCTCGGTCCGGCCCGCGTCTCACCCCGCAACAAAACGCGGCTTTTGTGAGACGGACCGTGTCGCCCCCGGCCCCTGCTCCCCTCCCTGTCAGCAGGGCCTCGGTACTGCGGACCGAAGGGGACATTCCCCCTCGGGTCCCGCTCCCTCCCGGCGGGACCCCTCACACCCCGGACCGGCTCTGACACCTGCTTCGGGCGTTAAAGGGGACGAGCCGGGGGCGGCCGGGCCCGGCGAGTGGAAGCGGCGCTGCCACGGCCCCAGGCCGCCGCCCCTCGCACCTCTCCGAGCGCACCTGGCGGCTCAGCCCC